>OY998239.1:46037762-46145762 GCA_963922005.1 Cornus suecica
GTTCTACTTATATCCTTCCAAAATCTGTGTTTAAGCAACTGAATGAGATTATGAGGAAATTCTTATGGAAAGGGGCTGATTTGAAGAGTGGTGGTGAGAAGTTGGCATGGACTAAAGTGTGTTTGCCGAAAGATGAAGGGGGCTTAGGATTAAAAGATTTGATAGCTTGGAATGTGGCAGCTATTGGTAAGCAGCTATGGAACTTGTTGCAGCCTATTCCCACTAATCTCTGGAGTAAGTGGGCAAGGATCAAGCTCATGAAAGACCAAAATTTCTGGCTGCTTAAGGTTCCGGATAAAAGATCTTGGTCATGGAAGAAGATAATGGGGCTAAGGGATACATTTAGACAATACATTGAGTACAAGGTTGGGAATGGCAATAATATTCTTCTTTGGCATGATGATTGGTTGTATCCCAATTCTATTGTAGAAAAACATGGGGATCGGATTAGGTATGATTCTGGATTAAGCAACAATTGTAAATTCAATGCTATAATTAGAAATGGGCAATGGTTTCCTCCTTTTGCAAACTCTCATAAATTAATGGAGTTAAGAGATGATATTGCTACCCTTCCCCCTCCAGATTGTCATGATGTTGATACTTTGATTTGGAAGCCTACCAGGGGTAAGTATTCTATTAGTTCAGCTTGGAATTTGTTAAGGAACAGGGATACTCAAGTTCAATGGTACAAGACTGTATGGTTCCCAAATAATATTCCAAGACATGCTTTCATCTTATGGACGTTAATTCATAATAGGATGCAGACACAAGATAAATTGGTCCGTTATGGTATGCTTCAACAACAAAAATGTGTCTTCTGTGACTTACCGTGTGAAAGCAGGGAACATCTATTTTTTGAGTGCAGTTTCTCTTCTCAAGTTTGGTCTTCGGTTGTTATTGAAAATGGTTTGAGGCACGTTGGGAAGAAGTGGGTGGAGATGGTAAATTGGTGCAATGTCCACTGTTCAAATAATACTTTAAAGGCTTGTGTTACCAAACTATCATTGGCTGCTAGTGTTTACATTTTATGGAGGGAAAGGAATCTCAGGTTGTTTGCTGGAGAGTTTAAAAAGGAGGAACAACTTGTTAAGGAGATAAATTCTTCTGTCCAATTTAGATTGTTTCACTTGTTGGATATTCAAAATGGAGATAGAGTTTCTAGCAATGGGTGAGGGGATTATTTTTTGCTCAGTTTTCCTGGAATTTATGTTCAGGATTTCTGTCTGGATGAGTGGTAGAGAACATGTTTCAGTGTTGGTGGGGGTATGGGTCAAGTTTTGGTTCAGAATGCGTGCGAGGTGTTTAATGATAAATTTTTTAAATGTTGCATTATCTTTTGATCCCTTTGCTTACATGGTGCAGATTTATAAGTTGGTGGCTGATTTTCACGGGGGTCGGATGGCTATGAAGACCATCACGGATGGCTACCACAGTTTTCGGTCGTTGTCCAGTGCTTCAGTGCAGTTTGTAAACTGCAGTTTTGTGACTGCCAACAATGCAGTTTATCAGTGCTGATTTTTCAGTGCTGAAATTCAGAATTTTCAGTGCAGATTTCAGTGGTTTAGTACTGAAATGCAGTTTTTTCAGTGCAGATTTAAGATTTTCAGTGCTGAAATGGTCGTTTTTCAGAGTTTCAGGGCAGAAATACAGATTTTTCAGTGCAGTTTTCAGTGTTTCAGTACTGAAATGCAGTTTTTTTCAGTGCTGAAATGCAGTATTTTCAATGGTTCAGTGCTGAAATGCAGTTTTTTCAGTGCAGATTTCAGAATTTCAGTGCTGAAATGGTCGTTTTTCAGTGTGATGGAAGTCTCTTATCAGTGCTCCTGGCTAGTGCAAATGACAAGGTTGCTCTTCAAATATGGACATGGTTTAATGATGGAAAACGATGGATCAAATGTTCTGCTATTTGTTTCATTTATCTTGATAATGTTCATATGTGGGGTTTTCAAGGCTCATATTAATGTTGTCCACAATCTGATGAAGACTGGACCACTAATGCTTTGGAGGAGTATGATTATTGTTAAACCAATGGTTTCATGTAATTCTCTAGTTTATTGGTTAAGCAATAGAGATAGTATGGTTTTTGTGTATTTTCTCCCTTTTAACAATTTAAATCTAAAGTTGTGGTGGGTTTGGGGATACCACCCTTGGGAATGCCCAAGTTTTTTGTAGGCTTTTGCCGTTTCTGGTTTTTATAATATTGACTTACTTTTCAAAAAAAAAAAAAAAAAAAAAAAAAAAAAAAAGGGCTAGTTAGGAGCGTGTGGACTATTTCGGTACGCTTTATGGTGTTGTTGACAATAAGAAACTTATATTGGTGAAGGAATGATGTACAAACACCGATTCAACTTATTAGTAGGATTCGAAGTGAAATCCGTCCCACTTAGAAAGAAAAGATGGTTGGAGAGAATGAAAAGGGCTAGTTAGGAGCGTGTGGACTATTTTGAAGTGGTTTGTAGTGTTTTCTCCACAATAGTCTTATAATGGAGAAGGAATGATGTACAAACACCGATTCAACTTATTAGTAGGATTCGAAGTGAAATCCGTCCCACTTAGAAAGATAAGAAGGTTGGAGAGAAAGAAAAGGGCTAGTTAGGAGCGTGTGGACTATTTCGGTACGCTTTATGGTGTTGTTGACAATAAGAAACTTATATTGGTGAAGGAATGATGTACAAACACCGATTCAACTTATTAGTAGGATTCTAAGTGAAATCCGTCCCACTTAGAAAGAAAAGAAGGTTGGAGAGAAAGAAAAGGGCTAGTTAGGAGCGTGTTGACTATTGTGAAGTGGTTTGTAGTGTTTTCTCCACAATAGTCTTATAATGGAGAAGGAATGATGTACAAACACCGATTCAACTTGTTAGTAGGATTCGAAGTGAAATCCGTCCCACTTAGAAAGAAAAAAAAGGTGGAGAGAAAGAAAAGAGCTAGTTAGGAGCGTGTGGACTATTTTGGAATAGTTTGTAGTGTTTTGTCCACAATAGTCTTATAATGGAGAAGGAATGATGTACAAACACCGATTCAATTTATTAGTAGGATTCGAAGTGAAATTCGTCCCACTTAAAAAGATAAGAAGGTTGGAGAGAAAGAAAAGGGCTAGTTAAGAGCGTGTGGACTATTTCGGTACGCTTTATGGTGTTGTTGACAATAAGAAACTTATATTGGTGAAGGAATGATGTACAAACACCGATTCAACTTATTAGTAGGATTCGAAGTGAAATCCGTCCCAGTTAGAAAGAATAGAAGGTTGGAGAGAAAGAAAAGGGCTAGTTAGGAGCGTGTGGACTATTTTTAAATGGTTTGTAGTGTTTTATCCACAATAGTCTTATAATGGAGAAGGAATGATGTACAAACACCGATTCAACTTATTAGTAAGATTCGAAGTGAAATCCGTCCCACTTAGAAAGATAAGAAGGTTGGAGAGAAAGAAAATGGCTAGTTAGGAGCGTGTGGACTATTTCGGTACGCTTTATGGTGTTGTTGACAATAAGAAACTTATATTGGTGAAGGAATGATGTACAAACACCGATTCAACTTATTAGTAGGATTTAAAGTGAAATCCGTCCTACTTAGAAAGAAAAGAAGGTTGGAGAGAAAGAAAAGGGCTAGTTAGGAGCGTGTGGACTATTTTGGAATGGTTTATGGTGTTGTTGACAATAAGAAACTTATATTGGTGAAGGAATGATGTACAAACACCGATTCAACTTATTAGTAGGATTCGAAGTGAAATCCGTCCCACTTAGAAAGAAAAGAAGGTTGGGGAGAAAGAAAAGGGCTAGTTAGGAGCGTGTGGACTATTTTTAAATGGTTTGTACTGTTTTGTCCACAATTGTGCTATAATGGAGAAGGAATGATGTACAAACACCGATTCAACTTATTAGTAGGATTCGAAGTGAAATCCGTCCACTTAGAAAGATAAGAAGGTTGGAGAGAAAGAAAAGGGCTAGTTAGGAGCGTGTGGACTATTTCGGTACGCTTTATGGTGTTGTTGACAATAAGAAACTTATATTGGTGAAGGAATGATGTACAAACACCGATTCAACTTATTAGTAGGATTCGAAGTGAAATCCGTCCCACTTAGAAAGAAAAGAAGGTTGGAGAGAAAGAAAAGGGCTAGTTAAGAGCGTGTGGACTATTTTGGAATGGTTTATGGTGTTGTTGACAATAAGAAACTTATATTGGTGAAGGAATGATGTACAAACACCGATTCAACTTATTAGTAGGATTCGAAGTGAAATCCGTCCCACTTAGAAAGAAAAGAAGGTTGGGGAGAAAGAAAAGGGCTAGTTAGGAGCGTGTGGACTATTTTGAAATGGTTTGTACTGTTTTGTCCACAATTGTGTTATAATGGAGAAGGAATGATGTACAAACACCGATTCAACTTATTAGTAGGATTCGAAGTGAAATCCGTCCACTTAGAAAGATAAGAAGGTTGGAGAGTAAGAAAAGGGCTAGTTAGGAGCGTGTGGACTATTTCGGTACGCTTTATGGTGTTGTTGACAATAAGAAACTTATATTGGTGAAGGAATGATGTACAAACACCGATTCAACTTATTAGTAGGATTCGAAGTGCAATCCGTCCCACGTAGAAAGAAAAGAAGGTCGGAGAGAAAGAAAAGGGCTAATTAAGAGCGTGTGGACTATTTTGGAATGGTTTATGGTGTTGTTGACAATAAGAAACTTATATTGGTGAAGGAATGATGTACAAACACCGATTCAACTTATTAGTAGGATTCGAAGTGAAATCCGTCCCACTTAGAAAGAAAAGAAGGTTGGAGAGAAAGAAAAGGGCTAGTTAGGAGCGTGTGGACTATTTTGAAATGGTTTGTACTGTTTGTCCACAATTGTGTTATAATGGAGAAGGAATGATGTACAAACACCGATTCAACTTATTAGTAGGATTCGAAGTGAAATCCGTCCACTTAGAAAGATAAGAAGGTTGGAGAGAAAGAAAAGGGCTAGTTAGGAGCGTGTGGACTATTTCGGTACGCTTTATGGTGTTGTTGACAATAAGAAACTTATATTGGTGAAGGAATGATGTACAAACACCGATTCAACTTATTAGTAGGATTCGAAGTGAAATCCGTCCCAGTTAGAAAGAATAGAAGGTTGGAGAGAAAGAAAAGGGCTAGTTAGGAGCGTGTGGACTATTTTTAAATGGTTTGTAGTGTTTTATCCACAATAGTCTTATAATGGAGAAGGAATGATGTACAAACACCGATTCAACTTATTAGTAAGATTCGAAGTGAAATCCGTCCCACTTAGAAAGATAAGAAGGTTGGAGAGAAAGAAAAGGGCTAGTTAGGAGCGTGTGGACTATTTCGGTACGCTTTATGGTGTTGTTGACAATAAGAAACTTATATTGGTGAAGGAATGATGTACAAACACCGATTCAACTTATTAGTAGGATTCGAAGTGAAATCCGTCCCACTTAGAAAGAAAAGAAGGTTGGAGAGAAAGAAAAGGGCTAGTTAAGAGCGTGTGGACTATTTTGGAATGGTTTATGGTGTTGTTGACAATAAGAAACTTATATTGGTGAAGGAATGATGTACAAACACCGATTCAACTTATTAGTAGGATTCGAAGTGAAATCCGTCCCACTTAGAAAGAAAAGAAGGTTGGAGAGAAAGAAAAGGGCTAGTTAGGAGCGTGTGGACTATTTTGAAATGGTTTGTACTGTTTTGTCCACAATTGTGTTATAATGGAGAAGGAATGATGTACAAACACCGATTCAACTTATTAGTAGGATTCGAAGTGAAATCCGTCCACTTAGAAAGATAAGAAGGTTGGAGAGAAAGAAAAGGGCTAGTTAGGAGCGTGTGGACTATTTTGGAATGGTTTATGGTGTTGTTGACAATAAGAAACTTATATTGGTGAAGGAATGATGTACAAACACCGATTCAACTTATTAGTAGGATTCGAAGTGAAATCCGTCCCACTTAGAAAGAAAAGAAGGTTGGAGAGAATGAAAAGGGCTAGTTAGGAGCGTGTGGACTATTTTGAAATGGTTTGTACTGTTTTGTCCACAATTGTGTTATAATGGAGAAGGAATGATGTACAAACACCGATTCAACTTATTAGTAGGATTCGAAGTGAAATCCGTCCACTTAGAAAGATAAGAAGGTTGGAGAGAAAGAAAAGGGCTAGTTAGGAGCGTGTGGACTATTTTGAAATGGTTTGTACTGTTTGTCCACAATTGTGTTATAATGGAGAAGGAATGATGTACAAACACCGATTCAACTTATTAGTAGGATTCGAAGTGAAATCCGTCCACTTAGAAAGATAAGAAGGTTGGAGAGAAAGAAAAGGGCTAGTTAGGAGCGTGTGGACTATTTCGGTACGCTTTATGGTGTTGTTGACAATAAGAAACTTATATTGGTGAAGGAATGATGTACAAACACCGATTCAACTTATTAGTAGGATTCGAAGTGAAATCCGTCCCACTTAGAAAGAAAAGAAGGTCGGAGAGAAAGAAAAGGGCTAATTAAGAGCGTGTGGACTATTTTGGAATGGTTTATGGTGTTGTTGACAATAAGAAACTTATATTGGTGAAGGAATGATGTACAAACACCGATTCAACTTATTAGTAGGATTCGAAGTGAAATCCGTCCCACTTAGAAAGAAAAGAAGGTTGGAGAGAAAGAAAAGGGCTAGTTAGGAGCGTGTGGACTATTTTGAAATGGTTTGTACTGTTTTGTCCACAATTGTGTTATAATGGAGAAGGAATGATGTACAAACACCGATTCAACTTATTAGTAGGATTCGAAGTGAAATCCGTCCACTTAGAAAGATAAGAAGGTTGGAGAGAAAGAAAAGGGCTAGTTAGGAGCGTGTGGACTATTTCGGTACGCTTTATGGTGTTGTTGACAATAAGAAACTTATATTGGTGAAGGAATGATGTACAAACACCGATTCAACTTATTAGTAGGATTCGAAGTGAAATCCGTCCCACTTAGAAAGAAAAGAATGTTGGAGAGAAAGAAAAGGGCTAATTAAGAGCGTGTGGACTATTTTGGAATGGTTTATGGTGTTGTTGACAATAAGAAACTTATATTGGTGAAGGAATGATGTACAAACACCGATTCAACTTATTAGTAGGATTCGAAGTGAAATCCGTCCCACTTAGAAAGAAAAGAAGGTTGGAGAGAAAGAAAAGGGCTAGTTAGGAGCGTGTGGACTATTTTGAAATGGTTTGTACTGTTTTGTCCACAATTGTGTTATAATGGAGAAGGAATGATGTACAAACACCGATTCAACTTATTAGTAGGATTCGAAGTGAAATCCGTCCACTTAGAAAGATAAGAAGGTTGGAGAGAAAGAAAAGGGCTAGTTAGGAGCGTGTGGACTATTTTTAAATGGTTTGTAGTGTTTTATCCACAATAGTCTTATAATGGAGAAGGAATGATGTACAAACACCGATTCAACTTATTAGTAAGATTCGAAGTGAAATCCGTCCCACTTAGAAAGATAAGAAGGTTGGAGAGAAAGAAAATGGCTAGTTAGGAGTTTGTGGAGTATTTCGGTACGCTTTATGGTGTTGTTGACAATAAGAAACTTATATTGGTGAAGGAATGATGTACAAACACCGATTCAACTTATTAGTAGGATTCGAAGTGAAATCCGTCCCACTTAGAAAGAAAAGAAGGTTGGAGAGAAAGAAAAGGGCTAGTTAAGAGCGTGTGGACTATTTTGGAATGGTTTATGGTGTTGTTGACAATAAGAAACTTATATTGGTGAAGGAATGATGTACAAACACCGATTCAACTTATTAGTAGGATTCGAAGTGAAATCCGTCCCACTTAGAAAGAAAAGAAGGTTGGAGAGAAAGAAAAGGGCTAGTTAGGAGCGTGTGGACTATTTTGAAATGGTTTGTACTGTTTTGTCCACAATTGTGTTATAATGGAGAAGGAATGATGTACAAACACCGATTCAACTTATTAGTAGGATTCGAAGTGAAATCCGTCCACTTAGAAAGATAAGAAGGTTGGAGAGAAAGAAAAGGGCTAGTTAGGAGCGTGTGGACTATTTTGGAATGGTTTATGGTGTTGTTGACAATAAGAAACTTATATTGGTGAAGGAATGATGTACAAACACCGATTCAACTTATTAGTAGGATTCGAAGTGAAATCCGTCCCACTTAGAAAGAAAAGAAGGTTGGAGAGAATGAAAAGGGCTAGTTAGGAGCGTGTGGACTATTTTGAAATGGTTTGTACTGTTTTGTCCACAATTGTGTTATAATGGAGAAGGAATGATGTACAAACACCGATTCAACTTATTAGTAGGATTCGAAGTGAAATCCGTCCACTTAGAAAGATAAGAAGGTTGGAGAGAAAGAAAAGGGCTAGTTAGGAGCGTGTGGACTATTTTGAAATGGTTTGTACTGTTTGTCCACAATTGTGTTATAATGGAGAAGGAATGATGTACAAACACCGATTCAACTTATTAGTAGGATTCGAAGTGAAATCCGTCCACTTAGAAAGATAAGAAGGTTGGAGAGAAAGAAAAGGGCTAGTTAGGAGCGTGTGGACTATTTCGGTACGCTTTATGGTGTTGTTGACAATAAGAAACTTATATTGGTGAAGGAATGATGTACAAACACCGATTCAACTTATTAGTAGGATTCGAAGTGAAATCCGTCCCACTTAGAAAGAAAAGAAGGTCGGAGAGAAAGAAAAGGGCTAATTAAGAGCGTGTGGACTATTTTGGAATGGTTTATGGTGTTGTTGACAATAAGAAACTTATATTGGTGAAGGAATGATGTACAAACACCGATTCAACTTATTAGTAGGATTCGAAGTGAAATCCGTCCCACTTAGAAAGAAAAGAAGGTTGGAGAGAAAGAAAAGGGCTAGTTAGGAGCGTGTGGACTATTTTGAAATGGTTTGTACTGTTTTGTCCACAATTGTGTTATAATGGAGAAGGAATGATGTACAAACACCGATTCAACTTATTAGTAGGATTCGAAGTGAAATCCGTCCACTTAGAAAGATAAGAAGGTTGGAGAGAAAGAAAAGGGCTAGTTAGGAGCGTGTGGACTATTTCGGTACGCTTTATGGTGTTGTTGACAATAAGAAACTTATATTGGTGAAGGAATGATGTACAAACACCGATTCAACTTATTAGTAGGATTCGAAGTGAAATCCGTCCCACTTAGAAAGAAAAGAATGTTGGAGAGAAAGAAAAGGGCTAATTAAGAGCGTGTGGACTATTTTGGAATGGTTTATGGTGTTGTTGACAATAAGAAACTTATATTGGTGAAGGAATGATGTACAAACACCGATTCAACTTATTAGTAGGATTCGAAGTGAAATCCGTCCCACTTAGAAAGAAAAGAAGGTTGGAGAGAAAGAAAAGGGCTAGTTAGGAGCGTGTGGACTATTTTGAAATGGTTTGTACTGTTTTGTCCACAATTGTGTTATAATGGAGAAGGAATGATGTACAAACACCGATTCAACTTATTAGTAGGATTCGAAGTGAAATCCGTCCACTTAGAAAGATAAGAAGGTTGGAGAGAAAGAAAAGGGCTAGTTAGGAGCGTGTGGACTATTTTTAAATGGTTTGTAGTGTTTTATCCACAATAGTCTTATAATGGAGAAGGAATGATGTACAAACACCGATTCAACTTATTAGTAAGATTCGAAGTGAAATCCGTCCCACTTAGAAAGATAAGAAGGTTGGAGAGAAAGAAAATGGCTAGTTAGGAGTTTGTGGAGTATTTCGGTACGCTTTATGGTGTTGTTGACAATAAGAAACTTATATTGGTGAAGGAATGATGTACAAACACCGATTCAACTTATTAGTAGGATTCGAAGTGAAATCCGTCCCACTTAGAAAGAAAAGAAGGTTGGAGAGAAAGAAAAGGGCTAGTTAGGAGCGTGTGGACTATTTTTAAATGGTTTGTACTGTTTTGTCCACAATTGTGTTATAATGGAGAAGGAATGATGTACAAACACCGATTCAACTTATTAGTAGGATTCGAAGTGAAATCCGTCCCACTTAGAAAGTTAAGAAGGTTGGAGAGAAAGAAAAGGGCTAGTTAGGAGCGTGTGGACTATTTCGGTACGCTTTATGGTGTTGTTGACAATAAGAAACTTATATTGGTGATGGAATGATGTACAAATACCGATTCAACTTATTAGTAGGATTCGAAGTGAAATCCGTCCCACTTAGAAAGAAAAGAAGGTTGGAGAGAAAGAAAAGGGCTAGTTAAGAGCGTGTGGACTATTTTGGAATGGTTTATGGTGTTGTTGACAATAAGAAACTTATAATGGTGAAGGAATGATGTACAAACACCGATTCAACTTATTAGTAGGATTCGAAGTGAAATCCGTCCCACTTAGAAAGAAAAGAAGGTTGGAGAGAAAGAAAAGGGCTAGTTAGGAGCGTGTGGACTATTTTGAAATGGTTTGTACTGTTTTGTCCACAATTGTGTTATAATGGAGAAGGAATGATGTACAAACACCGATTCAACTTATTAGTAGGATTCGAAGTGAAATCCGTCCCAGTTAGAAAGAAAAGAAGGTTGGAGAGAAAGAAAAGGTCTAGTTAGGAGCGTGTGGACTATTTTTAAATGGTTTGTAGTGTTTTATCCACAATAGTCTTATAATGGAGAAGGAATGATGTACAAACACCGATTCAACTTATTAGTAAGATTCGAAGTGAAATCCGTCCCACTTAGAAAGATAAGAAGGTTGGAGAGAAAGAAAAGGGCTAGTTAGGAGCGAGTGGACTATTTCGGTACGCTTTATGGTGTTGTTGACAATAAGAAACTTATATTGGTGATGGAATGATGTACAAATACCGATTCAACTTATTAGTAGGATTCGAAGTGAAATCCGTCCCATTTAGAAAGAAAAGAAAGTTGGAGAGAAAGAAAAGGGCTAGTTAAGAGCGCGTGGACTATTTTGGAATGGTTTATGGTGTTGTTGACAATAAGAAACTTATATTGGTGAAGGAATGATGTACAAACACCGATTCAACTTATTAGTAGGATTCGAAGTGAAATCCGTCCCACTTAGAAAGATAAGAAGGTTGGAGAGAAAGAAAATGGATAGTTAGGAGCGTGTGGACTATTTTGGAATGGTTTATGGTGTTGTTGACAATAAGAAACTTATATTGGTGAAGGAATGATGTACAAACACCGATTCAACTTATTAGTAGGATTCGAAGTGAAATCCGTCCCACTTAGAAAGATAAGAATGTTGAAGAGGAAGAAAAGGGCTAGTAAGGAGCGTGTGGACTATTTCGGTACGCTTTATGGTGTTGTTGACAATAAGAAACTTATATTGGTGAAGGAATGATGTACAAACACCGATTCAACTTATTAGTAGGATTCGAAGTGAAATCCGTCCCAGTTACAAAGAAAAGAAGGTTGGAGAGAAAGAAAAGGGCAAGTTAAGAGCGTGTGGACTATTTTGGAATGGTTTATGGTGTTGTTGACAATAAGAAACTTATATTGGTGAAGGAATGATGTACAAACACCGATTCAACTTATTAGTAGGATTCGAAGTGAAATCCGTCCCACTTAGAAAGAAAAGAAGGTTGGAGAGAAAGAAAAGGGCTAGTTAGGAGCGTGTGGACTATTTTGAAATGGTTTGTACTGTTTTGTCCACAATTGTGTTATAATGGAGAAGGAATGATGTACAAACACCGATTCAACTTATTAGTAGGATTCGAAGAGAAATCCGTCCCACTTAGAAAGATAAGAAGGTTGGAGAGAAAGAAAAGGGCTAGTTAGGAGCGTGTGGACTATTTCGGTACGCTTTATGGTGTTGTTGACAATGAGAAGCTTATATTGGTGAAGGAATGATGTACAAACACCGATTCAACTTATTAGTAGGATTCTAAGTGAAATCCGTCCCACTTAGAAAGAAAAGAAGGTTGGAGAGAAAGAAAAGGGCTAGTTAGGAGCGTGTTGACTATTTTGAAGTGGTTTGTAGTGTTTTCTCCACAATAGTCTTATAATGGAGAAGGAATGATGTACAAACACCGATTCAACTTGTTAGTAGGATTCGAAGTGGAATCCGTCCCACTTAGAAAGAAAAAAAAGGTGGAGAGAAAGAAAAGAGCTAGTTAGGAGCGTGTGGACTATTTTGGAATAGTTTGTAGTGTTTTGTCCACAATAGTCTTATAATGGAGAAGGAATGATGTACAAACACCGATTCAACTTATTAGTAGGATTCGAAGTGAAATTCGTCCCACTTAAAAAGATAAGAAGGTTGGAGATAAAGAAAAGGGCTAGTTAAGAGCGTGTGGACTATTTCGGTACGCTTTATGGTGTTGTTGACAATAAGAAACTTATATTGGTGAAGGAATGATGTACAAACACCGATTCAACATATTAGTAGGATTCGAAGTGAAATCCGTCCCAGTTAGAAAGAAAAGAAGGTTGGAGAGAAAGAAAAGGGCTAGTTAGGAGCGTGTGGACTATTTTTAAATGGTTTGTAGTGTTTTATCCACAATAGTCTTATAATGGAGAAGGAATGATTTACAAACACCGATTCAACTTATTAGTAAGATTCGAAGTGAAATCCGTCCCACTTAGAAAGATAAGAAGGTTGGAGAGAAAGAAAATGGCTAGTTAGGAGCGTGTGGACTATTTCGGTACGCTTTATGGTGTTGTTGACAATAAGAAACTTATATTGGTGAAGGAATGATGTACAAACACCGATTCAACTTATTAGTAGGATTCGAAGTGAAATCCGTCCCACTTAGAAAGAAAAGAAGGTTGGAGAGAAAGAAAAGGGCTAGTTAGGAGCGTGTGGACTATTTTGGAATGGTTTATGGTGTTGTTGACAATAAGAAACTTATATTGGTGAAGGAATGATGTACAAACACCGATTCAACTTATTAGTAGGATTCGAATTGAAATCCGTCCCACTTAGAAAGAAAAGAAGGTTGGAGAGAAAGAAAAGGGCTAGTTAGGAGCGTGTGGACTATTTTTAAATGGTTTGTACTGTTTTGTCCACAATTGTGTTATAATGGAGAAGGAATGATGTACAAACACCGATTCAACTTATTAGTAGGATTCGAAGTGAAATCCGTCCCACTTAGAAAGATAAGAAGGTTGGAGAGAAAGAAAAGGGCTAGTTAGGAGCGTGTGGACTATTTCGGTACGCTTTATGGTGTTGTTGACAATAACAAACTTATATTGGTGATGGAATGATGTACAAACACCGATTCAACTTATTAGTAGGATTCGAAGTGAAATCCGTCCCACTTAGAAAGAAAAGAAGGTTGGAGAGAAAGAAAAGGGCTAGTTAAGAGCGTGTGGACTATTTTGGAATGGTTTATGGTGTTGTTGACAATGAGAAACTTATATTGGTGAAGGAATGATGTACAAACACCGATTCAACTTATTAGTAGGATTCGAAGTGAAATCCGTCCCACTTAGAAAGATAAGAATGTTGGAGAGGAAGAAAAGGGCTAGTTAGGAGCGTGTGGACTATTTCGGTACGCTTTATGGTGTTGTTGACAATAAGAAACTTATATTGGTGAAGGAATGATGTACAAACACCGATTCAACTTATTAGTAGGATTCGAAGTGAAATCCGTCCCACTTAGAAAGAAAAGAAGGTTGGAGAGAAAGAAAAGGGCAAGTTAAGAGAGTGTGGACTATTTTGGAATGGTTTATGGTGTTGTTGACAATAAGAAACTTATATTGGTGAAGGAATGATGTACAAACACCGATTCAACTTATTAGTAGGATTCGAAGTGAAATCCGTCCCACTTAGAAAGAAAAGAAGGTTGGAGAGAAAGAAAAGGGCTAGTTAGGAGCGTGTGGACTATTTTGAAATGGTTTGTACTGTTTTGTCCACAATTGTGTTATAATGGAGAAGGATTGATGTACAAACACCGATTCAACTTATTAGTAGGATTCGAAGTGAAATCCGTCCCACTTAGAAAGATAAGAAGGTTGGAGAGAAAGAAAAGGGCTAGTTAGGAGCGTGTGGACTATTTCGGTACGCTTTATGGTGTTGTTGACAATAAGAAACTTATATTGGTGAAGGAATGATGTACAAACACCGATTCAACTTATTAGTAGGATTCTAAGTGAAATCCGTCCCACTTAGAAAGAAAAGAAGGTTGGAGAGAAAGAAAAGGGCTAGTTAGGAGCGTGTTGACTATTTTGAAGTGGTTTGTAGTGTTTTCTCCACAATAGTCTTATAATGGAGAAGGAATGATGTACAAACACCGATTCAACTTATTAGTAGGATTCGAAGTGAAATCCGTCCCACTTAGAAAGATAAGAAGGTTGGAGAGAAAGAAAAGGGCTAGTTAGGAGCGTGTGGACTATTTCGGTACGCTTTATGGTGTTGTTGACAATAACAAACTTATATTGGTGATGGAATGATGTACAAACACCGATTCAACTTATTAGTAGGATTCGAAGTGAAATCCGTCCCACTTAGAAAGAAAAGAAGGTTGGAGAGAAAGAAAAGGGCTAGTTAAGAGCGTGTGGACTATTTTGGAATGGTTTATGGTGTTGTTGACAATGAGAAACTTATATTGGTGAAGGAATGATGTACAAACACCGATTCAACTTATTAGTAGGATTCGAAGTGAAATCCGTCCCACTTAGAAAGATAAGAATGTTGGAGAGGAAGAAAAGGGCTAGTTAGGAGCGTGTGGACTATTTCGGTACGCTTTATGGTGTTGTTGACAATAAGAAACTTATATTGGTGAAGGAATGATGTACAAACACCGATTCAACTTATTAGTAGGATTCGAAGTGAAATCCGTCCCACTTAGAAAGAAAAGAAGGTTGGAGAGAAAGAAAAGAGCAAGTTAAGAGCGTGTGGACTATTTTGGAATGGTTTATGGTGTTGTTGACAATAAGAAACTTATATTGGTTAAGGAATGATGTACAAACACCGATTCAACTTATTAGTAGGATTCGAAGTGAAATCCGTCCCACTTAGAAAGAAAAGAAGGTTGGAGAGAAAGAAAAGGGCTAGTTAGGAGCGTGTGGACTATTTTGAAATGGTTTGTACTGTTTTGTCCACAATTGTGTTATAATGGAGAAGGAATGATGTACAAACACCGATTCAACTTATTAGTAGGATTCGAAGTGAAATCCGTCCCACTTAGAAAGATAAGAAGGTTGGAGAGAAAGAAAAGGGCTAGTTAGGAGCGTGTGGACTATTTCGGTACGCTTTATGGTGTTGTTGAGAATAAGAAACTTATATTGGTGAAGGAATGATGTACAAACACCGATTCAACTTATTAGTAGGATTCTAAGTGAAATCCGTCCCACTTAGAAAGAAAAGAAGGTTGGAGAGAAAGAAAAGGGCTAGTTAGGAGCGTGTTGACTATTTTGAAGTGGTTTGTAGTGTTTTCTCCACAATAGTCTTATAATGGAGAAGGAATGTTGTACAAACACCGATTCAACTTGTTAGTAGGATTCGAAGTGGAATCCGTCCCACTTAGAAAGAAAAAAAAGGTGGAGAGAAAGAAAAGAGCTAGTTAGGAGCGTGTGGACTATTTTGGAATAGTTTGTAGTGTTTTGTCCACAATAGTCTTATAATGGAGAAGGAATGATGTACAAACACCGATTCAACTTATTAGTAGGATTCGAAGTGAAATCCGTCCCACTTAGAAAGATAAGAAGGTTGGAGAGAAAGAAAAGGGCTAGTTAGGAGCGTGTGGACTATTTCGGTACGCTTTATGGTGTTGTTGACAATAACAAACTTATATTGGTGATGGAATGATGTACAAACACCGATTCAACTTATTAGTAGGATTCGAAGTGAAATCCGTCCCACTTAGAAAGAAAAGAATGTTGGAGAGAAAGAAAAGGGCTAGTTAAGAGCGTGTGGACTATTTTGGAATGGTTTATGGTGTTGTTGACAATGAGAAACTTATATTGGTGAAGGAATGATGTACAAACACCGATTCAACTTATTAGTAGGATTCGAAGTGAAATCCGTCCCACTTAGAAAGATAAGAATGTTGGAGAGGAAGAAAAGGGCTAGTTAGGAGCGTGTGGACTATTTCGGTACGCTTTATGGTGTTGTTGACAATAAGAAACTTATATTGGTGAAGGAATGATGTACAAACACCGATTCAACTTATTAGTAGGATTCGAAGTGAAATCCGTCCCACTTAGAAAGAAAAGAAGGTTGGAGAGAAAGAAAAGGGCAAGTTAAGAGCGTGTGGACTATTTTGGAATGGTTTATGGTGTTGTTGACAATAAGAAACTTATATTGGTGAAGGAATGATGTACAAACACCGATTCAACTTATTAGTAGGATTCGAAGTGAAATCCGTCCCACTTAGAAAGAAAAGAAGGTTGGAGAGAAAGAAAAGGGCTAGTTAGGAGCGTGTGGACTATTTTGAAATGGTTTGTACTGTTTTGTCCACAATTGTGTTATAATGGAGAAGGAATGATGTACAAACACCGATTCAACTTATTAGTAGGATTCGAAGTGAAATCCGTCCCACTTAGAAAGATAAGAAGGTTGGAGAGAAAGAAAAGGGCTAGTTAGGAGCGTGTGGACTATTTCGGTACGCTTTATGGTGTTGTTGAGAATAAGAAACTTATATTGGTGAAGGAATGATGTACAAACACCGATTCAACTTATTAGTAGGATTCTAAGTGAAATCCGTCCCACTTAGAAAGAAAAGAAGGTTGGAGAGAAAGAAAAGGGCTAGTTAGGAGCGTGTTGACTATTTTGAAGTGGTTTGTAGTGTTTTCTCCACAATAGTCTTATAATGGAGAAGGAATGTTGTACAAACACCGATTCAACTTGTTAGTAGGATTCGAAGTGGAATCCGTCCCACTTAGAAAGAAAAAAAAGGTGGAGAGAAAGAAAAGAGCTAGTTAGGAGCGTGTGGACTATTTTGGAATAGTTTGTAGTGTTTTGTCCACAATAGTCTTATAATGGAGAAGGAATGATGTACAAACACCGATTCAACTTATTAGTAGGATTCGAAGTGAAATCCGTCCCACTTAGAAAGATAAGAAGGTTGGAGAGAAAGAAAAGGGCTAGTTAGGAGCGTGTGGACTATTTCGGTACGCTTTATGGTGTTGTTGACAATAACAAACTTATATTGGTGATGGAATGATGTACAAACACCGATTCAACTTATTAGTAGGATTCGAAGTGAAATCCGTCCCACTTAGAAAGAAAAGAATGTTGGAGAGAAAGAAAAGGGCTAGTTAAGAGCGTGTGGACTATTTTGGAATGGTTTATGGTGTTGTTGACAATGAGAAACTTATATTGGTGAAGGAATGATGTACAAACACCGATTCAACTTATTAGTAGGATTCGAAGTGAAATCCGTCCCACTTAGAAAGATAAGAATGTTGGAGAGGAAGAAAAGGGCTAGTTAGGAGCGTGTGGACTATTTCGGTACGCTTTATGGTGTTGTTGACAATAAGAAACTTATATTGGTGAAGGAATGATGTACAAACACCGATTCAACTTATTAGTAGGATTCGAAGTGAAATCCGTCCCACTTAGAAACAAAAGAAGGTTGGAGAGAAAGAAAAGGGCAAGTTAAGAGCGTGTGGACTATTTTGGAATGGTTTATGGTGTTGTTGACAATAAGAAACTTATATTGGTGAAGGAATGATGTACAAACACCGATTCAACTTATTAGTAGGATTCGAAGTGAAATCCGTCCCACTTAGAAAGAAAAGAAGGTTGGAGAGAAAGAAAAGGGCTAGTTAGGAGCGTGTGGACTATTTTGAAATGGTTTGTACTGTTTTGTCCACAATTGTGTTATAATGGAGAAGGAATGATGTACAAACACCGATTCAACTTATTAGTAGGATTCGAAGTGAAATCCGTCCCACTTAGAAAGATAAGAAGGTTGGAGAGAAAGAAAAGGGCTAGTTAGGAGCGTGTGGACTATTTCGGTACGCTTTATGGTGTTGTTGACAATAAGAAACTTATATTGGTGAAGGAATGATGTACAAACACCGATTCAACTTATTAGTAGGATTCTAAGTGAAATCCGTCCCACTTAGAAAGAAAAGAAGGTTGGAGAGAAAGAAAAGGGCTAGTTAGGAGCGTGTTGACTATTTTGAAGTGGTTTGCAGTGTTTTCTCCACAATAGTCTTATAATGGAGAAGGAATGATGTACAAACACCGATTCAACTTATTAGTAGGATTCGAAGTGAAATCCGTCCCACTTAGAAAGATAAGAAGGTTGGAGAGAAAGAAAAGGGCTAGTTAGGAGCGTGTGGACTATTTCGGTACGCTTTATGGTGTTGTTGACAATAACAAACATATATTGGTGATGGAATGATGTACAAACACCGATTCAACTTATTAGTAGGATTCGAAGTGAAATCCGTCCCACTTAGAAAGAAAAGAAGGTTGGAGAGAAAGAAAAGGGCTAGTTAAGAGCGTGTGGACTATTTTGGAATGGTTTATGGTGTTGTTGACAATGAGAAACTTATATTGGTGAAGGAATGATGTACAAACACCGATTCAACTTATTAGTAGGATTCGAAGTGAAATCCGTCCCACTTAGAAAGATAAGAATGTTGGAGAGGAAGAAAAGGGCTAGTTAGGAGCGTGTGGACTATTTCGGTACGCTTTATGGTGTTGTTGACAATAAGAAACTTATATTGGTGAAGGAATGATGTACAAACACCGATTCAACTTATTAGTAGGATTCGAAGTGAAATCCGTCCCACTTAGAAAGAAAAGAAGGTTGGAGAGAAAGAAAAGGGCAAGTTAAGAGCGTGTGGACTATTTTGGAATGGTTTATGGTGTTGTTGACAATAAGAAACTTATATTGGTGAAGGAATGATGTACAAACACCGATTCAACTTATTAGTAGGATTCGAAGTGAAATCCGTCCCACTTAGAAAGAAAAGAAGGTTGGAGAGAAAGAAAAGGGCTAGTTAGGAGCGTGTGGACTATTTTGAAATGGTTTGTACTGTTTTGTCCACAATTGTGTTATAATGGAGAAGGAATGATGTACAAACACCGATTCAACTTATTAGTAGGATTCGAAGTGAAATCCGTCCCACTTAGAAAGATAAGAAGGTTGGAGAGAAAGAAAAGGGCTAGTTAGGAGCGTGTGGACTATTTCGGTACGCTTTATGGTGTTGTTGACAATAAGAAACTTATATTGGTGAAGGAATGATGTACAAACACCGATTCAACTTATTAGTAGGATTCTAAGTGAAATCCGTCCCACTTAGAAAGAAAAGAAGGTTGGAGAGAAAGAAAAGGGCTAGTTAGGAGCGTGTTGACTATTTTGAAGTGGTTTGTAGTGTTTTCTCCACAATAGTCTTATAATGGAGAAGGAATGTTGTACAAACACCGATTCAACTTGTTAGTAGGATTCGAAGTGGAATCCGTCCCACTTAGAAAGAAAAAAAAGGTGGAGAGAAAGAAAAGAGCTAGTTAGGAGCGTGTGGACTATTATGGAATAGTTTGTAGTGTTTTGTCCACAATAGTCTTATAATGGAGAAGGAATGATGTACAAACACCGATTCAACTTATTAGTAGGATTCGAAGTGAAATTCGTCCCACTTAAAAAGATAAGAAGGTTGGAGAGAAAGAAAAGGGCTAGTTAAGAGCGTGTGGACTATTTCGGTACGCTTTATGGTGTTGTTGACAATAAGAAACTTATATTGGTGAAGGAATGATGTACAAACACCGATTCAACTTATTAGTAGGATTCGAAGTGAAATCCGTCCCAGTTAGAAAGAAAAGAAGGTTGGAGAGAAAGAAAAGGGCTAGTTAGGAGCGTGTGGACTATTTTTAAATGGTTTGTAGTGTTTTATCCACAATAGTCTTATAATGGAGAAGGAATGATGTACAAACACCGATTCAACTTATTAGTAAGATTCGAAGTGAAATCCGTCCCACTTAGAAAGATAAGAAGGTTGGAGAGAAAGAAAATGGCTAGTTAGGAGTTTGTGGACTATTTCGGTACGCTTTATGGTGTTGTTGACAATAAGAAACTTATATTGGTGAAGGAATGATGTACAAACACCGATTCAACTTATTAGTAGGATTCGAATTGAAATCCGTCCCACTTAGAAAGAAAAGAAGGTTGGAGAGAAAGAAATGGGCTAGTTAGGAGCGTGTGGACTATTTTTAAATGGTTTGTACTGTTTTGTCCACAATTGTGTTATAATGGAGAAGGAATGATGTACAAACACCGATTCAACTTATTAGTAGGATTCGATGTGAAATCCGTCCCACTTAGAAAGTTAAGAAGGTTGGAGAGAAAGAAAAGGGCTAGTTAGGAGCGTGTGGACTATTTCGGTACGCTTTATGGTGTTGTAGACAATAAGAAACTTATATTGGTGATGGAATGATGTACAAATACCGATTCAACTTATTAGTAGGATTCGAAGTGAAATCCGTCCCACTTAGAAAGAAAAGAAGGTTGGAGAGAAAGAAAAGGGCTAGTTAAGAGCGTGTGGACTATTTTGGAATGGTTTATGGTGTTGTTGACAATAAGAAACTTATAATGGTGAAGGAATGATGTACAAACACCGATTCAACTTATTAGTAGGATTCGAAGTGAAATCCGTCCCACTTAGAAAGAAAAGAAGGTTGGAGAGAAAGAAAAGGGCTAGTTAGGAGCGTGTGGACTATTTTGAAATGGTTTGTACTGTTTTGTCCACAATTGTGTTATAATGGAGAAGGAATGATGTACAAACACCGATTCAACTTATTAGTAGGATTCGAAGTGAAATCCGTCCCAGTTAGAAAAAAAAGAAGGTTGGAGAGAAAGAAAAGGTCTAGTTAGGAGCGTGTGGACTATTTTTAAATGGTTTGTAGTGTTTTATCCACAATAGTCTTATAATGGAGAAGGAATGATGTACAAACACCGATTCAACTTATTAGTAAGATTCGAAGTGAAATCCGTCCCACTTAGAAAGATAAGAAGGTTGGAGAGAAAGAAAATGGCTAGTTAGGAGCGTGTGGACTATTTCGGTACGCTTTATGGTGTTGTTGACAATAAGAAACTTATAATGGTGAAGGAATGATGTACAAACACCGATTCAACTTATTAGTAGGATTCGAAGTGAAATCCGTCCCACTTAGAAAGAAAAGAAGGTTGGAGAGAAAGAAAAGGGCTAGTTAGGAGCGTGTGGACTATTTTGGAATAGTTTGTAGTGTTTTGTCCACAATAGTCTTATAATGGAGAAGGAATGATGTACAAACACCGATTCAACTTATTAGTAGGATTCGAAGTGAAATCCGTCCCACTTAGAAAGATAAGAAGGTTGGAGAGAAAGAAAAGGGCTAGTTAGGAGCGTGTGGACTATTTCGGTACGCTTTATGGTGTTGTTGACAATAACAAACTTATATTGGTGATGGAATGATGTACAAACACCGATTCAACTTATTAGTAGGATTCGAAGTGAAATCCGTCCCACTTAGAAAGAAAAGAATGTTGGAGAGAAAGAAAAGGGCTAGTTAAGAGCGTGTGGACTATTTTGGAATGGTTTATGGTGTTGTTGACAATGAGAAACTTATATTGGTGAAGGAATGATGTACAAACACCGATTCAACTTATTAGTAGGATTCGAAGTGAAATCCGTCCCACTTAGAAAGATAAGAATGTTGGAGAGGAAGAAAAGGGCTAGTTAGGAGCGTGTGGACTATTTCGGTACGCTTTATGGTGTTGTTGACAATAAGAAACTTATATTGGTGAAGGAATGATGTACAAACACCGATTCAACTTATTAGTAGGATTCGAAGTGAAATCCGTCCCACTTAGAAAGAAAAGAAGGTTGGAGAGAAAGAAAAGGGCAAGTTAAGAGCGTGTGGACTATTTTGGAATGGTTTATGGTGTTGTTGACAATAAGAAACTTATATTGGTGAAGGAATGATGTACAAACACCGATTCAACTTATTAGTAGGATTCGAAGTGAAATCCGTCCCACTTAGAAAGAAAAGAAGGTTGGAGAGAAAGAAAAGGGCTAGTTAGGAGCGTGTGGACTATTTTGAAATGGTTTGTACTGTTTTGTCCACAATTGTGTTATAATGGAGAAGGAATGATGTACAAACACCGATTCAACTTATTAGTAGGATTCGAAGTGAAATCCGTCCCACTTAGAAAGATAAGAAGGTTGGAGAGAAAGAAAAGGGCTAGTTAGGAGCGTGTGGACTATTTCGGTACGCTTTATGGTGTTGTTGACAATAAGAAACTTATATTGGTGAAGGAATGATGTACAAACACCGATTCAACTTATTAGTAGGATTCTAAGTGAAATCCGTCCCACTTAGAAAGAAAAGAAGGTTGGAGAGAAAGAAAAGGGCTAGTTAGGAGCGTGTTGACTATTTTGAAGTGGTTTGCAGTGTTTTCTCCACAATAGTCTTATAATGGAGAAGGAATGATGTACAAACACCGATTCAACTTATTAGTAGGATTCGAAGTGAAATCCGTCCCACTTAGAAAGATAAGAAGGTTGGAGAGAAAGAAAAGGGCTAGTTAGGAGCGTGTGGACTATTTCGGTACGCTTTATGGTGTTGTTGACAATAACAAACATATATTGGTGATGGAATGATGTACAAACACCGATTCAACTTATTAGTAGGATTCGAAGTGAAATCCGTCCCACTTAGAAAGAAAAGAAGGTTGGAGAGAAAGAAAAGGGCTAGTTAAGAGCGTGTGGACTATTTTGGAATGGTTTATGGTGTTGTTGACAATGAGAAACTTATATTGGTGAAGGAATGATGTACAAACACCGATTCAACTTATTAGTAGGATTCGAAGTGAAATCCGTCCCACTTAGAAAGATAAGAATGTTGGAGAGGAAGAAAAGGGCTAGTTAGGAGCGTGTGGACTATTTCGGTACGCTTTATGGTGTTGTTGACAATAAGAAACTTATATTGGTGAAGGAATGATGTACAAACACCGATTCAACTTATTAGTAGGATTCGAAGTGAAATCCGTCCCACTTAGAAAGAAAAGAAGGTTGGAGAGAAAGAAAAGGGCAAGTTAAGAGCGTGTGGACTATTTTGGAATGGTTTATGGTGTTGTTGACAATAAGAAACTTATATTGGTGAAGGAATGATGTACAAACACCGATTCAACTTATTAGTAGGATTCGAAGTGAAATCCGTCCCACTTAGAAAGAAAAGAAGGTTGGAGAGAAAGAAAAGGGCTAGTTAGGAGCGTGTGGACTATTTTGAAATGGTTTGTACTGTTTTGTCCACAATTGTGTTATAATGGAGAAGGAATGATGTACAAACACCGATTCAACTTATTAGTAGGATTCGAAGTGAAATCCGTCCCACTTAGAAAGATAAGAAGGTTGGAGAGAAAGAAAAGGGCTAGTTAGGAGCGTGTGGACTATTTCGGTACGCTTTATGGTGTTGTTGACAATAAGAAACTTATATTGGTGAAGGAATGATGTACAAACACCGATTCAACTTATTAGTAGGATTCTAAGTGAAATCCGTCCCACTTAGAAAGAAAAGAAGGTTGGAGAGAAAGAAAAGGGCTAGTTAGGAGCGTGTTGACTATTTTGAAGTGGTTTGTAGTGTTTTCTCCACAATAGTCTTATAATGGAGAAGGAATGTTGTACAAACACCGATTCAACTTGTTAGTAGGATTCGAAGTGGAATCCGTCCCACTTAGAAAGAAAAAAAAGGTGGAGAGAAAGAAAAGAGCTAGTTAGGAGCGTGTGGACTATTATGGAATAGTTTGTAGTGTTTTGTCCACAATAGTCTTATAATGGAGAAGGAATGATGTACAAACACCGATTCAACTTATTAGTAGGATTCGAAGTGAAATTCGTCCCACTTAAAAAGATAAGAAGGTTGGAGAGAAAGAAAAGGGCTAGTTAAGAGCGTGTGGACTATTTCGGTACGCTTTATGGTGTTGTTGACAATAAGAAACTTATATTGGTGAAGGAATGATGTACAAACACCGATTCAACTTATTAGTAGGATTCGAAGTGAAATCCGTCCCAGTTAGAAAGAAAAGAAGGTTGGAGAGAAAGAAAAGGGCTAGTTAGGAGCGTGTGGACTATTTTTAAATGGTTTGTAGTGTTTTATCCACAATAGTCTTATAATGGAGAAGGAATGATGTACAAACACCGATTCAACTTATTAGTAAGATTCGAAGTGAAATCCGTCCCACTTAGAAAGATAAGAAGGTTGGAGAGAAAGAAAATGGCTAGTTAGGAGTTTGTGGACTATTTCGGTACGCTTTATGGTGTTGTTGACAATAAGAAACTTATATTGGTGAAGGAATGATGTACAAACACCGATTCAACTTATTAGTAGGATTCGAAGTGAAATCCGTCCCACTTAGAAAGAAAAGAAGGTTGGAGAGAAAGAAATGGGCTAGTTAGGAGCGTGTGGACTATTTTTAAATGGTTTGTACTGTTTTGTCCACAATTGTGTTATAATGGAGAAGGAATGATGTACAAACACCGATTCAACTTATTAGTAGGATTCGATGTGAAATCCGTCCCACTTAGAAAGTTAAGAAGGTTGGAGAGAAAGAAAAGGGCTAGTTAGGAGCGTGTGGACTATTTCGGTACGCTTTATGGTGTTGTAGACAATAAGAAACTTATATTGGTGATGGAATGATGTACAAATACCGATTCAACTTATTAGTAGGATTCGAAGTGAAATCCGTCCCACTTAGAAAGAAAAGAAGGTTGGAGAGAAAGAAAAGGGCTAGTTAAGAGCGTGTGGACTATTTTGGAATGGTTTACGGTGTTGTTGACAATAAGAAACTTATATTGGTGAAGGAATGATGTACAAACACCGATTCAACTTATTAGTAGGATTCGAAGTGAAATCCGTCCCACTTAGAAAGAAAAGAAGGTTGGAGAGAAAGAAAAGGGCTAGTTAGGAGCGTGTGGACTATTTTGAAATGGTTTGTACTGTTTTGTCCACAATTGTGTTATAATGGAGAAGGAATGATGTACAAACACCGATTCAACTTATTAGTAGGATTCGAAGTGAAATCCGTCCCAGTTAGAAAAAAAAGAAGGTTGGAGAGAAAGAAAAGGTCTAGTTAGGAGCGTGTGGACTATTTTTAAATGGTTTGTAGTGTTTTATCCACAATAGTCTTATAATGGAGAAGGAATGATGTACAAACACCGATTCAACTTATTAGTAAGATTCGAAGTGAAATCCGTCCCACTTAGAAAGATAAGAAGGTTGGAGAGAAAGAAAATGGCTAGTTAGGAGCGTGTGGACTATTTCGGTACGCTTTATGGTGTTGTTGACAATAAGAAACTTATAATGGTGAAGGAATGATGTACAAACACCGATTCAACTTATTAGTAGGATTCGAAGTGAAATCCGTCCCACTTAGAAAGAAAAGAAGGTTGGAGAGAAAGAAAAGGGCTAGTTAGGAGCGTGTGGACTATTTTGAAATGGTTTGTACTGTTTTGTCCACAATTGTGTTATAATGGAGAAGGAATGATGTACAAACACCGATTCAACTTATTAGTAGGATTCGAAGTGAAATCCGTCCCAGTTAGAAAAAAAAGAAGGTTGGAGAGAAAGAAAAGGTCTAGTTAGGAGCGTGTGGACTATTTTTAAATGGTTTGTAGTGTTTTATCCACAATAGTCTTATAATGGAGAAGGAATGATGTACAAACACCGATTCAACTTATTAGTAAGATTCGAAGTGAAATCCGTCCCACTTAGAAAGATAAGAAGGTTGGAGAGAAAGAAAATGGCTAGTTAGGAGCGTGTGGACTATTTCGGTACGCTTTATGGTGTTGTTGACAATAAGAAACTTATAATGGTGAAGGAATGATGTACAAACACCGATTCAACTTATTAGTAGGATTCGAAGTGAAATCCGTCCCACTTAGAAAGAAAAGAAGGTTGGAGAGAAAGAAAAGGGCTAGTTAGGAGCGTGTGGACTATTTTGAAATGGTTTGTACTGTTTTGTCCACAATTGTGTTATAATGGAGAAGGAATGATGTACAAACACCGATTCAACTTATTAGTAGGATTCGAAGTGAAATCCGTCCCAGTTAGAAAAAAAAGAAGGTTGGAGAGAAAGAAAAGGTCTAGTTAGGAGCGTGTGGACTATTTTTAAATGGTTTGTAGTGTTTTATCCACAATAGTCTTATAATGGAGAAGGAATGATGTACAAACACCGATTCAACTTATTAGTAAGATTCGAAGTGAAATCCGTCCCACTTAGAAAGATAAGAAGGTTGGAGAGAAAGAAAATGGCTAGTTAGGAGCGTGTGGACTATTTCGGTACGCTTTATGGTGTTGTTGACAATAAGAAACTTATATTGGTGAAGGAATGATGTACAAACACCGATTCAACTTATTAGTAGGATTCGAAGTGAAATCCGTCCCACTTAGAAAGAAAAGAAGGTTGGAGAGAAAGAAAATGGCTAGTTAGGAGCGTGTGGACTATTTTGGAATGGTTTATGGTGTTGTTGACAATAAGAAACTTATATTGGTGAAGGAATGATGTACAAACACCGATTCAACTTATTAGTAGGATTCGAATTGAAATCCGTCCCACTTAGAAAGAAAAGAAGGTTGGAGAGAAAGAAAAGGGCTAGTTAGGAGCGTGTGGACTATTTTTAAATGGTTTGTACTGTTTTGTCCACAATTGTGTTATAATGGAGAAGGAATGATGTACAAACACCGATTCAACTTATTAGTTGGATTCGTAGTGAAATCCGTCCCACTTAGAAAGATAAGAAGGTTGGAGAGAAAGAAAAGGGCTAGTTAGGAGCGTGTGGACTATTTCGGTACGCTTTATGGTGTTGTTGACAATAAGAAACTTATATTGGTGATGGAATGATGTACAAATACCGATTCAACTTATTAGTAGGATTCGAAGTGAAATCCGTCCCACTTAGAAAGAAAAGAAAGTTGGAGAGAAAGAAAAGGGCTAGTTAAGAGCGTGTGGACTATTTTGGAATGGTTTATGGTGTTGTTGACAATGAGAAACTTATATTGGTGAAGGAATGATGTACAAACACCGATTCAACTTATTAGTAGGATTCGAAGTGAAATCCGTCCCACTTAGAAAGATAAGAATGTTGGAGAGGAAGAAAAGGGCTAGTTAGGAGCGTGTGGACTATTTCGGTACGCTTTATGGTGTTGTTGACAATAAGAAACTTATATTGGTGAAGGAATGATGTACAAACACCGATTCAACTTATTAGTAGGATTCGAAGTGAAATCCGTCCCACTTAGAAAGAAAAGAAGGTTGGAGAGAAAGAAAAGGGCAAGTTAAGAGCGTGTGGACTATTTTGGAATGGTTTATGGTGTTGTTGACAATAAGAAACTTATATTGGTGAAGGAATGATGTACAAACACCGATTCAACTTATTAGTAGGATTCGAAGTGAAATCCGTCCCACTTAGAAAGAAAAGAAGGTTGGAGAGAAAGAAAAGGGCTAGTTAGGAGCGTGTGGACTATTTTGAAATGGTTTGTACTGTTTTGTCCACAATTGTGTTATAATGGAGAAGGAATGATGTACAAACACCGATTCAACTTATTAGTAGGATTCGAAGTGAAATCCGTCCCACTTAGAAAGATAAGAAGGTTGGAGAGAAAGAAAAGGGCTAGTTAGGAGCGTGTGGACTATTTCGGTACGCTTTATGGTGTTGTTGACAATAAGAAACTTATATTGGTGAAGGAATGATGTACAAACACCGATTCAACTTATTAGTAGGATTCTAAGTGAAATCCGTCCCACTTAGAAAGAAAAGAAGGTTGGAGAGAAAGAAAAGGGCTAGTTAGGAGCGTGTTGACTATTTTGAAGTGGTTTGTAGTGTTTTCTCCACAATAGTCTTATAATGGAGAAGGAATGATGTACAAACACCGATTCACCTTATTAGTAGGATTCGAAGTGAAATCCGTCCCACTTAGAAAGATAAGAAGGTTGGAGAGAAAGAAAAGGGCTAGTTAGGAGCGTGTGGACTATTTCGGTACGCTTTATGGTGTTGTTGACAATAACAAACATATATTGGTGATGGAATGATGTACAAACACCGATTCAACTTATTAGTAGGATTCGAAGTGAAATCCGTCCCACTTAGAAAGAAAAGAAGGTTGGAGAGAAAGAAAAGGGCTAGTTAAGAGCGTGTGGACTATTTTGGAATGGTTTATGGTGTTGTTGACAATGAGAAACTTATATTGGTGAAGGAATGATGTACAAACACCGATTCAACTTATTAGTAGGATTCGAAGTGAAATCCGTCCCACTTAGAAAGATAAGAATGTTGGAGAGGAAGAAAAGGGCTAGTTAGGAGCGTGTGGACTATTTCGGTACGCTTTATGGTGTTGTTGACAATAAGAAACTTATATTGGTGAAGGAATGATGTACAAACACCGATTCAACTTATTAGTAGGATTCGAAGTGAAATCCGTCCCACTTAGAAAGAAAAGAAGGTTGGAGAGAAAGAAAAGGGCAAGTTAAGAGCGTGTGGACTATTTTGGAATGGTTTATGGTGTTGTTGACAATAAGAAACTTATATTGGTGAAGGAATGATGTACAAACACCGATTCAACTTATTAGTAGGATTCGAAGTGAAATCCGTCCCACTTAGAAAGAAAAGAAGGTTGGAGAGAAAGAAAAGGGCTAGTTAGGAGCGTGTGGACTATTTTGAAATGGTTTGTACTGTTTTGTCCACAATTGTGTTATAATGGAGAAGGAATGATGTACAAACACCGATTCAACTTATTAGTAGGATTCGAAGTGAAATCCGTCCCACTTAGAAAGATAAGAAGGTTGGAGAGAAAGAAAAGGGCTAGTTAGGAGCGTGTGGACTATTTCGGTACGCTTTATGGTGTTGTTGACAATAAGAAACTTATATTGGTGAAGGAATGATGTACAAACACCGATTCAACTTATTAGTAGGATTCTAAGTGAAATCCGTCCCACTTAGAAAGAAAAGAAGGTTGGAGAGAAAGAAAAGGGCTAGTTAGGAGCGTGTTGACTATTTTGAAGTGGTTTGTAGTGTTTTCTCCACAATAGTCTTATAATGGAGAAGGAATGTTGTACAAACACCGATTCAACTTGTTAGTAGGATTCGAAGTGGAATCCGTCCCACTTAGAAAGAAAAAAAAGGTGGAGAGAAAGAAAAGAGCTAGTTAGGAGCGTGTGGACTATTTTGGAATAGTTTGTAGTGTTTTGTCCACAATAGTCTTATAATGGAGAAGGAATGATGTACAAACACCGATTCAACTTATTAGTAGGATTCGAAGTGAAATTCGTCCCACTTAAAAAGATAAGAAGGTTGGAGAGAAAGAAAAGGGCTAGTTAAGAGCGTGTGGATTATTTCGGTACGCTTTATGGTGTTGTTGACAATAAGAAACTTATATTGGTGAAGGAATGATGTACAAACACCGATTCAACTTATTAGTAGGATTCGAAGTGAAATCCGTCCCAGTTAGAAAGAAAAGAAGGTTGGAGAGAAAGAAAAGGGCTAGTTAGGAGCGTGTGGACTATTTTTAAATGGTTTGTAGTGTTTTATCCACAATAGTCTTATAATGGAGATGGAATGATGTACAAACACCGATTCAACTTATTAGTAAGATTCGAAGTGAAATCCGTCCCACTTAGAAAGATAAGAAGGTTGGAGAGAAAGAAAATGGCTAGTTAGGAGTTTGTGGACTATTTCGGTACGCTTTATGGTGTTGTTGACAATAAGAAACTTATATTGGTGAAGGAATGATGTACAAACACCGATTCAACTTATTAGTAGGATTCGAAGTGAAATCCGTCCCACTTAGAAAGAAAAGAAGGTTGGAGAGAAAGAAAAGGGCTAGTTAGGAGCGTGTGGACTATTTTTAAATGGTTTGTACTGTTTTGTCCACAATTGTGTTATAATGGAGAAGGAATGATGTACAAACACCGATTCAACTTATTAGTAGGATTCGATGTGAAATCCGTCCCACTTAGAAAGTTAAGAAGGTTGGAGAGAAAGAAAAGGGCTAGTTAGGAGCGTGTGGACTATTTCGGTACGCTTTATGGTGTTGTAGACAATAAGAAACTTATATTGGTGATGGAATGATGTACAAATACCGATTCAACTTATTAGTAGGATTCGAAGTGAAATCCGTCCCACTTAGAAAGAAAAGAAGGTTGGAGAGAAAGAAAAGGGCTAGTTAAGAGCGTGTGGACTATTTTGGAATGGTTTATGGTGTTGTTGACAATAAGAAACTTATAATGGTGAAGGAATGATGTACAAACACCGATTCAACTTATTAGTAGGATTCGAAGTGAAATCCGTCCCACTTAGAAAGAAAAGAAGGTTGGAGAGAAAGAAAAGGGCTAGTTAGGAGCGTGTGGACTATTTTGAAATGGTTTGTACTGTTTTGTCCACAATTGTGTTATAATGGAGAAGGAATGATGTACAAACACCGATTCAACTTATTAGTAGGATTCGAAGTGAAATCCGTCCCAGTTAGAAAAAAAAGAAGGTTGGAGAGAAAGAAAAGGTCTAGTTAGGAGCGTGTGGACTATTTTTAAATGGTTTGTAGTGTTTTATCCACAATAGTCTTATAATGGAGAAGGAATGATGTACAAACACCGATTCAACTTATTAGTAAGATTCGAAGTGAAATCCGTCCCACTTAGAAAGATAAGAAGGTTGGAGAGAAAGAAAATGGTTAGTTAGGAGTGTGTGGACTATTTCGGTACGCTTTATGGTGTTGTTGACAATAAGAAACTTATATTGGTGAAGGAATGATGTACAAACACCGATTCAACTTATTAGTAGGATTCGAAGTGAAATCCGTCCCACTTAGAAAGAAAAGAAGGTTGGAGAGAAAGAAAAGGGCTAGTTAGGAGCGTGTGGACTATTTTGAAATGGTTTGTACTGTTTTGTCCACAATTGTGTTATAATGGAGAAGGAATGATGTACAAACACCGATTCAACTTATTAGTAGGATTCGAAGTGAAATCCGTCCCACTTAGAAAGATAAGAAGGTTGGAGAGAAAGAAAAGGGCTAGTTAGGAGCGTGTGGACTATTTCGGTACGCTTTATGGTGTTGTTGACAATAAGAAACTTATATTGGTGAAGGAATGATGTACAAACACCGATTCAACTTATTAGTAGGATTCTAAGTGAAATCCGTCCCACTTAGAAAGAAAAGAAGGTTGGAGAGAAAGAAAAGGGCTAGTTAGGAGCGTGTTGACTATTTTGAAGTGGTTTGTAGTGTTTTCTCCACAATAGTCTTATAATGGAGAAGGAATGATGTACAAACACCGATTCACCTTATTAGTAGGATTCGAAGTGAAATCCGTCCCACTTAGAAAGATAAGAAGGTTGGAGAGAAAGAAAAGGGCTAGTTAGGAGCGTGTGGACTATTTCGGTACGCTTTATGGTGTTGTTGACAATAACAAACATATATTGGTGATGGAATGATGTACAAACACCGATTCAACTTATTAGTAGGATTCGAAGTGAAATCCGTCCCACTTAGAAAGAAAAGAAGGTTGGAGAGAAAGAAAAGGGCTAGTTAAGAGCGTGTGGACTATTTTGGAATGGTTTATGGTGTTGTTGACAATGAGAAACTTATATTGGTGAAGGAATGATGTACAAACACCGATTCAACTTATTAGTAGGATTCGAAGTGAAATCCGTCCCACTTAGAAAGATAAGAATGTTGGAGAGGAAGAAAAGGGCTAGTTAGGAGCGTGTGGACTATTTCGGTACGCTTTATGGTGTTGTTGACAATAAGAAACTTATATTGGTGAAGGAATGATGTACAAACACCGATTCAACTTATTAGTAGGATTCGAAGTGAAATCCGTCCCACTTAGAAAGAAAAGAAGGTTGGAGAGAAAGAAAAGGGCAAGTTAAGAGCGTGTGGACTATTTTGGAATGGTTTATGGTGTTGTTGACAATAAGAAACTTATATTGGTGAAGGAATGATGTACAAACACCGATTCAACTTATTAGTAGGATTCGAAGTGAAATCCGTCCCACTTAGAAAGAAAAGAAGGTTGGAGAGAAAGAAAAGGGCTAGTTAGGAGCGTGTGGACTATTTTGAAATGGTTTGTACTGTTTTGTCCACAATTGTGTTATAATGGAGAAGGAATGATGTACAAACACCGATTCAACTTATTAGTAGGATTCGAAGTGAAATCCGTCCCACTTAGAAAGATAAGAAGGTTGGAGAGAAAGAAAAGGGCTAGTTAGGAGCGTGTGGACTATTTCGGTACGCTTTATGGTGTTGTTGACAATAAGAAACTTATATTGGTGAAGGAATGATGTACAAACACCGATTCAACTTATTAGTAGGATTCTAAGTGAAATCCGTCCCACTTAGAAAGAAAAGAAGGTTGGAGAGAAAGAAAAGGGCTAGTTAGGAGCGTGTTGACTATTTTGAAGTGGTTTGTAGTGTTTTCTCCACAATAGTCTTATAATGGAGAAGGAATGTTGTACAAACACCGATTCAACTTGTTAGTAGGATTCGAAGTGGAATCCGTCCCACTTAGAAAGAAAAAAAAGGTGGAGAGAAAGAAAAGAGCTAGTTAGGAGCGTGTGGACTATTTTGGAATAGTTTGTAGTGTTTTGTCCACAATAGTCTTATAATGGAGAAGGAATGATGTACAAACACCGATTCAACTTATTAGTAGGATTCGAAGTGAAATTCGTCCCACTTAAAAAGATAAGAAGGTTGGAGAGAAAGAAAAGGGCTAGTTAAGAGCGTGTGGATTATTTCGGTACGCTTTATGGTGTTGTTGACAATAAGAAACTTATATTGGTGAAGGAATGATGTACAAACACCGATTCAACTTATTAGTAGGATTCGAAGTGAAATCCGTCCCAGTTAGAAAGAAAAGAAGGTTGGAGAGAAAGAAAAGGGCTAGTTAGGAGCGTGTGGACTATTTTTAAATGGTTTGTAGTGTTTTATCCACAATAGTCTTATAATGGAGATGGAATGATGTACAAACACCGATTCAACTTATTAGTAAGATTCGAAGTGAAATCCGTCCCACTTAGAAAGATAAGAAGGTTGGAGAGAAAGAAAATGGCTAGTTAGGAGTTTGTGGACTATTTCGGTACGCTTTATGGTGTTGTTGACAATAAGAAACTTATATTGGTGAAGGAATGATGTACAAACACCGATTCAACTTATTAGTAGGATTCGAAGTGAAATCCGTCCCACTTAGAAAGAAAAGAAGGTTGGAGAGAAAGAAAAGGGCTAGTTAGGAGCGTGTGGACTATTTTTAAATGGTTTGTACTGTTTTGTCCACAATTGTGTTATAATGGAGAAGGAATGATGTACAAACACCGATTCAACTTATTAGTAGGATTCGATGTGAAATCCGTCCCACTTAGAAAGTTAAGAAGGTTGGAGAGAAAGAAAAGGGCTAGTTAGGAGCGTGTGGACTATTTCGGTACGCTTTATGGTGTTGTAGACAATAAGAAACTTATATTGGTGATGGAATGATGTACAAATACCGATTCAACTTATTAGTAGGATTCGAAGTGAAATCCGTCCCACTTAGAAAGAAAAGAAGGTTGGAGAGAAAGAAAAGGGCTAGTTAAGAGCGTGTGGACTATTTTGGAATGGTTTATGGTGTTGTTGACAATAAGAAACTTATAATGGTGAAGGAATGATGTACAAACACCGATTCAACTTATTAGTAGGATTCGAAGTGAAATCCGTCCCACTTAGAAAGAAAAGAAGGTTGGAGAGAAAGAAAAGGGCTAGTTAGGAGCGTGTGGACTATTTTGAAATGGTTTGTACTGTTTTGTCCACAATTGTGTTATAATGGAGAAGGAATGATGTACAAACACCGATTCAACTTATTAGTAGGATTCGAAGTGAAATCCGTCCCAGTTAGAAAAAAAAGAAGGTTGGAGAGAAAGAAAAGGTCTAGTTAGGAGCGTGTGGACTATTTTTAAATGGTTTGTAGTGTTTTATCCACAATAGTCTTATAATGGAGAAGGAATGATGTACAAACACCGATTCAACTTATTAGTAAGATTCGAAGTGAAATCCGTCCCACTTAGAAAGATAAGAAGGTTGGAGAGAAAGAAAATGGCTAGTTAGGAGTGTGTGGACTATTTCGGTACGCTTTATGGTGTTGTTGACAATAAGAAACTTATATTGGTGAAGGAATGATGTACAAACACCGATTCAACTTATTAGTAGGATTCGAAGTGAAATCCGTCCCACTTAGAAAGAAAAGAAGGTTGGAGAGAAAGAAAAGGGCTAGTTAGGAGCGTGTGGACTATTTTGAAATGGTTTGTACTGTTTTGTCCACAATTGTGTTATAATGGAGAAGGAATGATGTACAAACACCGATTCAACTTATTAGTAGGATTCGAAGTGAAATCCGTCCCACTTAGAAAGATAAGAAGGTTGGAGAGAAAGAAAAGGGCTAGTTAGGAGCGTGTGGACTATTTCGGTACGCTTTATGGTGTTGTTGACAATAAGAAACTTATATTGGTGAAGGAATGATGTACAAACACCGATTCAACTTATTAGTAGGATTCTAAGTGAAATCCGTCCCACTTAGAAAGAAAAGAAGGTTGGAGAGAAAGAAAAGGGCTAGTTAGGAGCGTGTTGACTATTTTGAAGTGGTTTGTAGTGTTTTCTCCACAATAGTCTTATAATGGAGAAGGAATGATGTACAAACACCGATTCACCTTATTAGTAGGATTCGAAGTGAAATCCGTCCCACTTAGAAAGATAAGAAGGTTGGAGAGAAAGAAAAGGGCTAGTTAGGAGCGTGTGGACTATTTCGGTACGCTTTATGGTGTTGTTGACAATAACAAACATATATTGGTGATGGAATGATGTACAAACACCGATTCAACTTATTAGTAGGATTCGAAGTGAAATCCGTCCCACTTAGAAAGAAAAGAAGGTTGGAGAGAAAGAAAAGGGCTAGTTAAGAGCGTGTGGACTATTTTGGAATGGTTTATGGTGTTGTTGACAATGAGAAACTTATATTGGTGAAGGAATGATGTACAAACACCGATTCAACTTATTAGTAGGATTCGAAGTGAAATCCGTCCCACTTAGAAAGATAAGAATGTTGGAGAGGAAGAAAAGGGCTAGTTAGGAGCGTGTGGACTATTTCGGTACGCTTTATGGTGTTGTTGACAATAAGAAACTTATATTGGTGAAGGAATGATGTACAAACACCGATTCAACTTATTAGTAGGATTCGAAGTGAAATCCGTCCCACTTAGAAAGAAAAGAAGGTTGGAGAGAAAGAAAAGGGCAAGTTAAGAGCGTGTGGACTATTTTGGAATGGTTTATGGTGTTGTTGACAATAAGAAACTTATATTGGTGAAGGAATGATGTACAAACACCGATTCAACTTATTAGTAGGATTCGAAGTGAAATCCGTCCCACTTAGAAAGAAAAGAAGGTTGGAGAGAAAGAAAAGGGCTAGTTAGGAGCGTGTGGACTATTTTGAAATGGTTTGTACTGTTTTGTCCACAATTGTGTTATAATGGAGAAGGAATGATGTACAAACACCGATTCAACTTATTAGTAGGATTCGAAGTGAAATCCGTCCCACTTAGAAAGATAAGAAGGTTGGAGAGAAAGAAAAGGGCTAGTTAGGAGCGTGTGGACTATTTCGGTACGCTTTATGGTGTTGTTGACAATAAGAAACTTATATTGGTGAAGGAATGATGTACAAACACCGATTCAACTTATTAGTAGGATTCTAAGTGAAATCCGTCCCACTTAGAAAGAAAAGAAGGTTGGAGAGAAAGAAAAGGGCTAGTTAGGAGCGTGTTGACTATTTTGAAGTGGTTTGTAGTGTTTTCTCCACAATAGTCTTATAATGGAGAAGGAATGTTGTACAAACACCGATTCAACTTGTTAGTAGGATTCGAAGTGGAATCCGTCCCACTTAGAAAGAAAAAAAAGGTGGAGAGAAAGAAAAGAGCTAGTTAGGAGCGTGTGGACTATTTTGGAATAGTTTGTAGTGTTTTGTCCACAATAGTCTTATAATGGAGAAGGAATGATGTACAAACACCGATTCAACTTATTAGTAGGATTCGAAGTGAAATTCGTCCCACTTAAAAAGATAAGAAGGTTGGAGAGAAAGAAAAGGGCTAGTTAAGAGCGTGTGGATTATTTCGGTACGCTTTATGGTGTTGTTGACAATAAGAAACTTATATTGGTGAAGGAATGATGTACAAACACCGATTCAACTTATTAGTAGGATTCGAAGTGAAATCCGTCCCAGTTAGAAAGAAAAGAAGGTTGGAGAGAAAGAAAAGGGCTAGTTAGGAGCGTGTGGACTATTTTTAAATGGTTTGTAGTGTTTTATCCACAATAGTCTTATAATGGAGATGGAATGATGTACAAACACCGATTCAACTTATTAGTAAGATTCGAAGTGAAATCCGTCCCACTTAGAAAGATAAGAAGGTTGGAGAGAAAGAAAATGGCTAGTTAGGAGTTTGTGGACTATTTCGGTACGCTTTATGGTGTTGTTGACAATAAGAAACTTATATTGGTGAAGGAATGATGTACAAACACCGATTCAACTTATTAGTAGGATTCGAAGTGAAATCCGTCCCACTTAGAAAGAAAAGAAGGTTGGAGAGAAAGAAAAGGGCTAGTTAGGAGCGTGTGGACTATTTTTAAATGGTTTGTACTGTTTTGTCCACAATTGTGTTATAATGGAGAAGGAATGATGTACAAACACCGATTCAACTTATTAGTAGGATTCGATGTGAAATCCGTCCCACTTAGAAAGTTAAGAAGGTTGGAGAGAAAGAAAAGGGCTAGTTAGGAGCGTGTGGACTATTTCGGTACGCTTTATGGTGTTGTAGACAATAAGAAACTTATATTGGTGATGGAATGATGTACAAATACCGATTCAACTTATTAGTAGGATTCGAAGTGAAATCCGTCCCACTTAGAAAGAAAAGAAGGTTGGAGAGAAAGAAAAGGGCTAGTTAAGAGCGTGTGGACTATTTTGGAATGGTTTATGGTGTTGTTGACAATAAGAAACTTATAATGGTGAAGGAATGATGTACAAACACCGATTCAACTTATTAGTAGGATTCGAAGTGAAATCCGTCCCACTTAGAAAGAAAAGAAGGTTGGAGAGAAAGAAAAGGGCTAGTTAGGAGCGTGTGGACTATTTTGAAATGGTTTGTACTGTTTTGTCCACAATTGTGTTATAATGGAGAAGGAATGATGTACAAACACCGATTCAACTTATTAGTAGGATTCGAAGTGAAATCCGTCCCAGTTAGAAAAAAAAGAAGGTTGGAGAGAAAGAAAAGGTCTAGTTAGGAGCGTGTGGACTATTTTTAAATGGTTTGTAGTGTTTTATCCACAATAGTCTTATAATGGAGAAGGAATGATGTACAAACACCGATTCAACTTATTAGTAAGATTCGAAGTGAAATCCGTCCCACTTAGAAAGATAAGAAGGTTGGAGAGAAAGAAAATGGCTAGTTAGGAGCGTGTGGACTATTTCGGTACGCTTTATGGTGTTGTTGACAATAAGAAACTTATATTGGTGAAGGAATGATGTACAAACACCGATTCAACTTATTAGTAGGATTCGAAGTGAAATCCGTCCCACTTAGAAAGAAAAGAAGGTTGGAGAGAAAGAAAAGGGCTAGTTAGGAGCGTGTGGACTATTTTGGAATGGTTTATGGTGTTGTTGACAATAAGAAACTTATATTGGTGAAGGAATGATGTACAAACACCGATTCAACTTATTAGTAGGATTCGAATTGAAATCCGTCCCACTTAGAAAGAAAAGAAGGTTGGAGAGAAAGAAAAGGGCTAGTTAGGAGCGTGTGGACTATTTTTAAATGGTTTGTACTGTTTTGTCCACAATTGTGTTATAATGGAGAAGGAATGATGTACAAACACCGATTCAACTTATTAGTAGGATTCGAAGTGAAATCCGTCCCACTTAGAAAGATAAGAAGGTTGGAGAGAAAGAAAAGGGCTAGTTAGGAGCGTGTGGACTATTTCGGTACGCTTTATGGTGTTGTTGACAATAAGAAACTTATATTGGTGATGGAATGATGTACAAATACCGATTCAACTTATTAGTAGGATTCGAAGTGAAATCCGTCCCACTTAGAAAGAAAAGAAAGTTGGAGAGAAAGAAAAGGGCTAGTTAAGAGCGTGTGGACTATTTTGGAATGGTTTATGGTGTTGTTGACAATGAGAAACTTATATTGGTGAAGGAATGATGTACAAACACCGATTCAACTTATTAGTAGGATTCGAAGTGAAATCCGTCGCACTTAGAAAGGTAAGAATGTTGGAGAGGAAGAAAAGGGCTAGTTAGGAGCGTGTGGACTATTTCGGTACGCTTTATGGTGTTGTTGACAATAAGAAACTTATATTGGTGAAGGAATGATGTACAAACACCGATTCAACTTATTAGTAGGATTCGAAGTGAAATCCGTCCCACTTAGAAAGAAAAGAAGGTTGGAGAGAAAGAAAAGGGCAAGTTAAGAGCGTGTGGACTATTTTGGAATGGTTTATGGTGTTGTTGACAATAAGAAACTTATATTGGTGAAGGAATTATGTACAAACACCGATTCAACTTATTAGTAGGATTCGAAGTGAAATCCGTCCCACTTAGAAAGAAAAGAAGGTTGGAGAGAAAGAAAAGGGCTAGTTAGGAGCGTGTGGACTATTTTGAAATGGTTTGTACTGTTTTGTCCACAATTGTGTTATAATGGAGAAGGAATGATGTACAAACACCGATTCAACTTATTAGTAGGATTCGAAGTGAAATCCGTCCCACTTAGAAAGATAAGAAGGTTGGAGAGAAAGAAAAGGGCTAGTTAGGAGCGTGTGGACTATTTCGGTACGCTTTATGGTGTTGTTGAGAATAAGAAACTTATATTGGTGAAGGAATGATGTACAAACACCGATTCAACTTATTAGTAGGATTCTAAGTGAAATCCGTCCCACTTAGAAAGAAAAGAAGGTTGGAGAGAAAGAAAAGGGCTAGTTAGGAGCGTGTTGACTATTTTGAAGTGGTTTGTAGTGTTTTCTCCACAATAGTCTTATAATGGAGAAGGAATGTTGTACAAACACCGATTCAACTTGTTAGTAGGATTCGAAGTGGAATCCGTCCCACTTAGAAAGAAAAAAAAGGTGGAGAGAAAGAAAAGAGCTAGTTAGGAGCGTGTGGACTATTTTGGAATAGTTTGTAGTGTTTTGTCCACAATAGTCTTATAATGGAGAAGGAATGATGTACAAACACCGATTGAACTTATTAGTAGGATTCGAAGTGAAATTCGTCCCACTTAAAAAGATAAGAAGGTTGGAGAGAAAGAAAAGGGCTAGTTAAGAGCGTGTGGACTATTTCGGTACGCTTTATGGTGTTGTTGACAATAAGAAACTTATATTGGTGAAGGAATGATGTACAAACACCGATTCAACTTATTAGTAGGATTCGAAGTGAAATCCGTCCCAGTTAGAAAGAAAAGAAGGTTGGAGAGAAAGAAAAGGGCTAGTTAGGAGCGTGTGGACTATTTTTAAATGGTTTGTAGTGTTTTATCCACAATAGTCTTATAATGGAGAAGGAATGATGTACAAACACCGATTCAACTTATTAGTAAGATTCGAAGTGAAATCCGTCCCACTTAGAAAGATAAGAAGGTTGGAGAGAAAGAAAATGGCTAGTTAGGAGTTTGTGGACTATTTCGGTACGCTTTATGGTGTTGTTGACAATAAGAAACTTATATTGGTGAAGGAATGATGTACAAACACCGATTCAACTTATTAGTAGGATTCGAAGTGAAATCCGTCCCACTTAGAAAGAAAAGAAGGTTGGAGAGAAAGAAAAGGGCTAGTTAGGAGCGTGTGGACTATTTTGAAATGGTTTGTACTGTTTTGTCCACAATTGTGTTATAATGGAGAAGGAATGATGTACAAACACCGATTCAACTTATTAGTAGGATTCGATGTGAAATCCGTCCCACTTAGAAAGTTAAGAAGGTTGGAGAGAAAGAAAAGGGCTAGTTAGGAGCGTGTGGACTATTTCGGTACGCTTTATGGTGTTGTTGACAATAAGAAACTTATATTGGTGATGGAATGATGTACAAATACCGATTCAACTTATTAGTAGGATTCGAAGTGAAATCCGTCCCACTTAGAAAGAAAAGAAGGTTGGAGAGAAAGAAAAGGGCTAGTTAAGAGCGTGTGGACTATTTTGGAATGGTTTATGGTGTTGTTGACAATAAGAAACTTATAATGGTGAAGGAATGATGTACAAACACCGATTCAACTTATTAGTAGGATTCGAAGTGAAATCCGTCCCACTTAGAAAGAAAAGAAGGTTGGAGAGAAAGAAAAGGGCTAGTTAGGAGCGTGTGGACTATTTTGAAATGGTTTGTACTGTTTTGTCCACAATTGTGTTATAATGGAGAAGGAATGATGTACAAACACCGATTCAACTTATTAGTAGGATTCGAAGTGAAATCCGTCCCAGTTAGAAAGAAAAGAAGGTTGGAGAGAAAGAAAAGGTCTAGTTAGGAGCGTGTGGACTATTTTTAAATGGTTTGTAGTGTTTTATCCACAATAGTCTTATAATGGAGAAGGAATGATGTACAAACACCGATTCAACTTACTAGTAAGATTCGAAGTGAAATCCGTCCCACTTAGAAAGAAAAGAAGGTTGGAGAGAAAGAAAAGGGCTAGTTAGGAGCGTGTGGACTATTTTTAAATGGTTTGTACTGTTTTGTCCACAATTGTGTTATAATGAAGAAGGAATGATGTACAAACACCGATTCAACTTATTAGTAGGATTCGATGTGAAATCCGTCCCACTTAGAAAGTTAAGAAGGTTGGAGAGAAAGAAAAGGGCTAGTTAGGAGCGTGTGGACTATTTCGGTACGCTTTATGGTGTTGTTGACAATAAGAAACTTATATTGGTGAAGGAATGATGTACAAACACCGATTCAACTTATTAGTAGGATTCGAAGTGAAATCCGTCCCACTTAGAAAGAAAAGAAGGTTGGAGAGAAAGAAAAGGGCTAGTTAGGAGCGTGTGGACTATTTTGGAATGGTTTATGGTGTTGTTGACAATAAGAAACTTATATTGGTGAAGGAATGATGTACAAACACCGATTCAACTTATTAGTAGGATTCGAATTGAAATCCGTCCCACTTAGAAAGAAAAGAAGGTTGGAGAGAAAGAAAAGGGCTAGTTAGGAGCGTGTGGACTATTTTTAAATGGTTTGTACTGTTTTGTCCACAATTGTGTTATAATGGAGAAGGAATGATGTACAAACACCGATTCAACTTATTAGTAGGATTCGAAGTGAAATCCGTCCCACTTAGAAAGATAAGAAGGTTGGAGAGAAAGAAAAGGGCTAGTTAGGAGCGTGTGGACTATTTCGGTACGCTTTATGGTGTTGTTGACAATAAGAAACTTATATTGGTGATGGAATGATGTACAAATACCGATTCAACTTATTAGTAGGATTCGAAGTGAAATCCGTCCCACTTAGAAAGAAAAGAAAGTTGGAGAGAAAGAAAAGGGCTAGTTAAGAGCGCGTGGACTATTTTGGAATGGTTTATGGTGTTGTTGACAATAAGAAACTTATATTGGTGAAGGAATGATGTACAAACACCGATTCAACTTATTAGTAGGATTCGAAGTGAAATCCGTCCCACTTAGAAAGATAAGAAGGTTGGAGAGAAAGAAAAGGGCAAGTTAGGAGCGTGTGGACTATTTCGGTACGCTTTATGGTGTTGTTGACAATAAGAAACTTATATTGGTGAAGGAATGATGTACAAACACCGATTCAACTTATTAGTAGGATTCGAAGTGAAATCCGTCCCAGTTACAAAGAAAAGAAGGTTGGAGAGAAAGAAAAGGGCAAGTTAAGAGCGTGTGGACTATTTTGGAATGGTTTATGGTGTTGTTGACAATAAGAAACTTATATTGGTGAAGGAATGATGTACAAACACCGATTCAACTTATTAGTAGGATTCGAAGTGAAATCCGTCCCACTTAGAAAGAAAAGAAGGTTGGAGAGAAAGAAAAGGGCTAGTTAGGAGCGTGTGGACTATTTTGAAATGGTTTGTACTGTTTTGTCCACAATTGTGTTATAATGGAGAAGGAATGATGTACAAACACCGATTCAACTTATTAGTAAGATTCGAAGTGAAATCCGTCCCACTTAGAAAGATAAGAAGGTTGGAGAGAAAGAAAAGGGCTAGTTAGGAGCGTGTGGACTATTTCGGTACGCTTTATGGTGTTGTTGACAATAAGAAACTTATATTGGTGAAGGAATGATGTACAAACACCGATTCAACTTATTAGTAGGATTCGAAGTGAAATCCGTCCCACTTAGAAAGAAAAGAAGGTTGGAGAGAAAGAAAAGGGCAAGTTAAGAGCGTGTGGACTATTTTGGAATGGTTTATGGTGTTGTTGACAATAAGAAACTTATATTGGTGAAGGAATTATGTACAAACACCGATTCAACTTATTAGTAGGATTCGAAGTGAAATCCGTCCCACTTAGAAAGAAAAGAAGGTTGGAGAGAAAGAAAAGGGCTAGTTAGGAGCGTGTGGACTATTTTGAAATGGTTTGTACTGTTTTGTCCACAATTGTGTTATAATGGAGAAGGAATGATGTACAAACACCGATTCAACTTATTAGTAGGATTCGAAGTGAAATCCGTCCCACTTAGAAAGATATGAAGGTTGGAGAGAAAGAAAAGGGCTAGTTAGGAGCGTGTGGACTATTTCGGTACGCTTTATGGTGTTGTTGAGAATAAGAAACTTATATTGGTGAAGGAATGATGTACAAACACCGATTCAACTTATTAGTAGGATTCTAAGTGAAATCCGTCCCACTTAGAAAGAAAAGAAGGTTGGAGAGAAAGAAAAGGGCTAGTTAGGAGCGTGTTGACTATTTTGAAGTGGTTTGTAGTGTTTTCTCCACAATAGTCTTATAATGGAGAAGGAATGTTGTACAAACACCGATTCAACTTGTTAGTAGGATTCGAAGTGGAATCCGTCCCACTTAGAAAGAAAAAAAAGGTGGAGAGAAAGAAAAGAGCTAGTTAGGAGCGTGTGGACTATTTTGGAATAGTTTGTAGTGTTTTGTCCACAATAGTCTTATAATGGAGAAGGAATGATGTACAAACACCGATTCAACTTATTAGTAGGATTCGAAGTGAAATTCGTCCCACTTAAAAAGATAAGAAGGTTGGAGAGAAAGAAAAGGGCTAGTTAAGAGCGTGTGGACTATTTCGGTACGCTTTATGGTGTTGTTGACAATAAGAAACTTATATTGGTGAAGGAATGATGTACAAACACCGATTCAACTTATTAGTAGGATTCGAAGTGAAATCCGTCCCAGTTAGAAAGAAAAGAAGGTTGGAGAGAAAGAAAAGGGCTAGTTAGGAGCGTGTGGACTATTTTTAAATGGTTTGTAGTGTTTTATCCACAATAGTCTTATAATGGAGAAGGAATGATGTACAAACACCGATTCAACTTATTAGTAAGATTCGAAGTGAAATCCGTCCCACTTAGAAAGATAAGAAGGTTGGAGAGAAAGAAAATGGCTAGTTAGGAGTTTGTGGACTATTTCGGTACGCTTTATGGTGTTGTTGACAATAAGAAACTTATATTGGTGAAGGAATGATGTACAAACACCGATTCAACTTATTAGTAGGATTCGAAGTGAAATCCGTCCCACTTAGAAAGAAAAGAAGGTTGGAGAGAAAGAAAAGGGCTAGTTAGGAGCGTGTGGACTATTTTGAAATGGTTTGTACTGTTTTGTCCACAATTGTGTTATAATGGAGAAGGAATGATGTACAAACACCGATTCAACTTATTAGTAGGATTCGATGTGAAATCCGTCCCACTTAGAAAGTTAAGAAGGTTGGAGAGAAAGAAAAGGGCTAGTTAGGAGCGTGTGGACTATTTCGGTACGCTTTATGGTGTTGTTGACAATAAGAAACTTATATTGGTGATGGAATGATGTACAAATACCGATTCAACTTATTAGTAGGATTCGAAGTGAAATCCGTCCCACTTAGAAAGAAAAGAAGGTTGGAGAGAAAGAAAAGGGCTAGTTAAGAGCGTGTGGACTATTTTGGAATGGTTTATGGTGTTGTTGACAATAAGAAACTTATAATGGTGAAGGAATGATGTACAAACACCGATTCAACTTATTAGTAGGATTCGAAGTGAAATCCGTCCCACTTAGAAAGAAAAGAAGGTTGGAGAGAAAGAAAAGGGTTAGTTAGGAGCGTGTGGACTATTTTGAAATGGTTTGTACTGTTTTGTCCACAATTGTGTTATAATGGAGAAGGAATGATGTACAAACACCGATTCAACTTATTAGTAGGATTCGAAGTGAAATCCGTCCCAGTTAGAAAGAAAAGAAGGTTGGAGAGAAAGAAAAGGTCTAGTTAGGAGCGTGTGGACTATTTTTAAATGGTTTGTAGTGTTTTATCCACAATAGTCTTATAATGGAGAAGGAATGATGTACAAACACCGATTCAACTTACTAGTAAGATTCGAAGTGAAATCCGTCCCACTTAGAAAGAAAAGAAGGTTGGAGAGAAAGAAAAGGGCTAGTTAGGAGCGTGTGGACTATTTTTAAATGGTTTGTACTGTTTTGTCCACAATTGTGTTATAATGGAGAAGGAATGATGTACAAACACCGATTCAACTTATTAGTAGGATTCGATGTGAAATCCGTCCCACTTAGAAAGTTAAGAAGGTTGGAGAGAAAGAAAAGGGCTAGTTAGGAGCGTGTGGACTATTTCGGTACGCTTTATGGTGTTGTTGACAATAAGAAACTTATATTGGTGAAGGAATGATGTACAAACACCGATTCAACTTATTAGTAGGATTCGAAGTGAAATCCGTCCCACTTAGAAAGAAAAGAAGGTTGGAGAGAAAGAAAAGGGCTAGTTAAGAGCGTGTGGACTATTTTGGAATGGTTTATGGTGTTGTTGACAATAAGAAACTTATAATGGTGAAGGAATGATGTACAAACACCGATTCAACTTATTAGTAGGATTCGAAGTGAAATCCGTCCCACTTAGAAAGAAAAGAAGGTTGGAGAGAAAGAAAAGGGCTAGTTAGGAGCGTGTGGACTATTTTGAAATGGTTTGTACTGTTTTGTCCACAATTGTGTTATAATGGAGAAGGAATGATGTACAAACACCGATTCAACTTATTAGTAGGATTCGAAGTGAAATCCGTCCCAGTTAGAAAGAAAAGAAGGTTGGAGAGAAAGAAAAGGTCTAGTTAGGAGCGTGTGGACTATTTTTAAATGGTTTGTAGTGTTTTATCCACAATAGTCTTATAATGGAGAAGGAATGATGTACAAACACCGATTCAACTTACTAGTAAGATTCGAAGTGAAATCCGTCCCACTTAGAAAGAAAAGAAGGTTGGAGAGAAAGAAAAGGGCTAGTTAGGAGCGTGTGGACTATTTTTAAATGGTTTGTACTGTTTTGTCCACAATTGTGTTATAATGGAGAAGGAATGATGTACAAACACCGATTCAACTTATTAGTAGGATTCGATGTGAAATCCGTCCCACTTAGAAAGTTAAGAAGGTTGGAGAGAAAGAAAAGGGCTAGTTAGGAGCGTGTGGACTATTTCGGTACGCTTTATGGTGTTGTTGACAATAAGAAACTTATATTGGTGAAGGAATGATGTACAAACACCGATTCAACTTATTAGTAGGATTCGAAGTGAAATCCGTCCCACTTAGAAAGAAAAGAAGGTTGGAGAGAAAGAAAAGGGCTAGTTAAGAGCGTGTGGACTATTTTGGAATGGTTTATGGTGTTGTTGACAATAAGAAACTTATAATGGTGAAGGAATGATGTACAAACACCGATTCAACTTATTAGTAGGATTCGAAGTGAAATCCGTCCCACTTAGAAAGAAAAGAAGGTTGGAGAGAAAGAAAAGGGCTAGTTAGGAGCGTGTGGACTATTTTGAAATGGTTTGTACTGTTTTGTCCACAATTGTGTTATAATGGAGAAGGAATGATGTACAAACACCGATTCAACTTATTAGTAGGATTCGAAGTGAAATCCGTCCCAGTTAGAAAGAAAAGAAGGTTGGAGAGAAAGAAAAGGTCTAGTTAGGAGCGTGTGGACTATTTTTAAATGGTTTGTAGTGTTTTATCCACAATAGTCTTATAATGGAGAAGGAATGATGTACAAACACCGATTCAACTTATTAGTAAGATTCGAAGTGAAATCCGTCCCACTTAGAAAGATAAGAAGGTTGGAGAGAAAGAAAATGGCTAGTTAGGAGCGTGTGGACTATTTCGGTACGCTTTATGGTGTTGTTGACAATAAGAAACTTATATTGGTGAAGGAATGATGTACAAACACCGATTCAACTTATTAGTAGGATTCGAAGTGAAATCCGTCCCACTTAGAAAGAAAAGAAGGTTGGAGAGAAAGAAAAGGGCTAGTTAGGAGCGTGTGGACTATTTTGGAATGGTTTATGGTGTTGTTGACAATAAGAAACTTATATTGGTGAAGGAATGATGTACAAACACCGATTCAACTTATTAGTAGGATTCGAATTGAAATCCGTCCCACTTAGAAAGAAAAGAAGGTTGGAGAGAAAGAAAAGGGCTAGTTAGGAGCGTGTGGACTATTTTTAAATGGTTTGTACTGTTTTGTCCACAATTGTCTTATAATGGAGAAGGAATGATGTACAAATACCGATTCAACTTATTAATAGGATTCGAAGTGAAATCCGTCCCACTTAGAAAGATAAGAAGGTTGGAGAGAAAGAAAAGGGCTAGTTAGGAGCGTGTGGACTATTTCGGTACGCTTTATGGTGTTGTTGACAATAAGAAACTTATATTGGTGATGGAATGATGTACAAATACCGATTCAACTTATTAGTAGGATTCGAAGTGAAACCGTCCCACTTAGAAAGAAAAGAAAGTTGGAGAGAAAGAAAAGGGCTAGTTAAGAGCGCGTGGACTATTTTGGAATGGTTTATGGTGTTGTTGACAATAAGAAACTTATATTGGTGAAGGAATGATGTACAAACACCGATTCAACTTATTAGTAGGATTCGAAGTGAAATCCGTCCCACTTAGAAAGATAAGAAGGTTGGAGAGAAAGAAAAGGGCTAGTTAGGAGCGTGTGGACTATTTCGGTACGCTTTATGGTGTTGTTGACAATAAGAAACTTATATTGGTGAAGGAATGATGTACAAACACCGATTCAACTTATTAGTAGGATTCGAAGTGAAATCCGTCCCAGTTACAAAGAAAAGAAGGTTGGAGAGAAAGAAAAGGGCAAGTTAAGAGCGTGTGGACTATTTTGGAATGGTTTATGGTGTTGTTGACAATAAGAAACTTATATTGGTGAAGGAATGATGTACAAACACCGATTCAACTTATTAGTAGGATTCGAAGTGAAATCCGTCCCACTTAGAAAGAAAAGAAGGTTGGAGAGAAAGAAAAGGGCTAGTTAGGAGCGTGTGGACTATTTTGAAATGGTTTGTACTGTTTTGTCCACAATTGTGTTATAATGGAGAAGGAATGATGTACAAACACCGATTCAACTTATTAGTAAGATTCGAAGTGAAATCCGTCCCACTTAGAAAGATAAGAAGGTTGGAGAGAAAGAAAAGGGCTAGTTAGGAGCGTGTGGACTATTTCGGTACGCTTTATGGTGTTGTTGACAATGAGAAGCTTATATTGGTGAAGGAATGATGTACAAACACCGATTCAACTTATTAGTAGGATTCTAAGTGAAATCCGTCCCACTTAGAAAGAAAAGAAGGTTGGAGAGAAAGAAAAGGGCTAGTTAGGAGCGTGTTGACTATTTTGAAGTGGTTTGTAGTGTTTTCTCCACAATAGTCTTATAATGGAGAAGGAATGATGTACAAACACCGATTCAACTTGTTAGTAGGATTCGAAGTGGAATCCGTCCCACTTAGAAAGAAAAAAAAGGTGGAGAGAAAGAAAAGAGCTAGTTAGGAGCGTGTGGACTATTTTGGAATAGTTTGTAGTGTTTTGTCCACAATAGTCTTATAATGGAGAAGGAATGATGTACAAACACCGATTCAACTTATTAGTAGGATTCGAAGTGAAATTCGTCCCACTTAAAAAGATAAGAAGGTTGGAGAGAAAGAAAAGGGCTAGTTAAGAGCGTGTGGACTATTTCGGTACGCTTTATGGTGTTGTTGACAATAAGAAACTTATATTGGTGAAGGAATGATGTACAAACACCGATTCAACATATTAGTAGGATTCGAAGTGAAATCCGTCCCAGTTAGAAAGAAAAGAAGGTTGGAGAGAAAGAAAAGGGCTAGTTAGGAGCGTGTGGACTATTTTTAAATGGTTTGTAGTGTTTTATCCACAATAGTCTTATAATGGAGAAGGAATGATGTACAAACACCGATTCAACTTATTAGTAAGATTCGAAGTGAAATCCGTCCCACTTAGAAAGATAAGAAGGTTGGAGAGAAAGAAAATGGCTAGTTAGGAGTTTGTGGACTATTTCGGTACGCTTTATGGTGTTGTTGACAATAAGAAACTTATATTGGTGAAGGAATGATGTACAAACACCGATTCAACTTATTAGTAGGATTCGAAGTGAAATCCGTCCCACTTAGAAAGAAAAGAAGGTTGGAGAGAAAGAAAAGGGCTAGTTAGGAGCGTGTGGACTATTTTGGAATGGTTTATGGTGTTGTTGACAATAAGAAACTTATATTGGTGAAGGAATGATGTACAAACACCGATTCAACTTATTAGTAGGATTCGAATTGAAATCCGTCCCACTTAGAAAGAAAAGAAGGTTGGAGAGAAAGAAAAGGGCTAGTTAGGAGCGTGTGGACTATTTTTAAATGGTTTGTACTGTTTTGTCCACAATTGTGTTATAATGGAGAAGGAATGATGTACAAACACCGATTCAACTTATTAGTAGGATTCGAAGTGAAATCCGTCCCACTTAGAAAGATAAGAAGGTTGGAGAGAAATAAATGGGTTAGTTAGGAGCGTGTGGACTATTTCGGTACGCTTTATGGTGTTGTTGACAATAACAAACTTATATTGGTGAAGGAATGATGTACAAACACCGATTCAACTTATTAGTAGGATTCGAAGTGAAATCCGTCCCACTTAGAAAGAAAAGAAGGTTGGAGAGAAAGAAAATGGCTAGTTAGGAGCGTGTGGACTATTTTGGAATGGTTTATGGTGTTGTTGACAATAAGAAACTTATATTGGTGAAGGAATGATGTACAAACACCGATTCAACTTATTAGTAGGATTCGAAGTGAAATCCGTCCCACTTAGAAAGAAAAGAAGGTTGGAGAGAAAGAAAATGGCTAGTTAGGAGCGTGTGGACTATTTTGGAATGGTTTATGGTGTTGTTGACAATAAGAAACTTATATTGGTGAAGGAATGATGTACAAACACCGATTCAACTTATTAGTAGGATTCGAAGTGAAATCCGTCCCACTTAGAAAGAAAAGAAGGTTGGAGAGAAAGAAAATGGCTAGTTAGGAGCGTGTGGACTATTTTGAAATGGTTTGTACTGTTTTGTCCACAATTGTGCTATAATGGAGAAGGAATGATGTACAAACACCGATTCAACTTATTAGTAGGATTCGAAGTGAAATCCGTCCCACTTAGAAAGATAAGAAGGTTGGAGAGAAAGAAAATGGCTAGTTAGGAGCGTGTGGACTATTTCGGTACGCTTTATGGTGTTGTTGACAATAAGAAACTTATATTGGTGAAGGAATGATGTACAAACACCGATTCAACTTATTAGTAGGATTCGAAGTGAAATCCGTCCCACTTAGAAAGAAAAGAAGGTTGGAGAGAAAGAAAAGGGCTAGTTAGGAGCGTGTGGACTATTTTTAAATGGTTTGTACTGTTTTGTCCACAATTGTGTTATAATGGAGAAGGAATGATGTACAAACACCGATTCAACTTATTAGTAGGATTCGAAGTGAAATCCGTCCCACTTAGAAAGAAAAAAAGGTTGGAGAGAAAGAAAATGGCTAGTTAGGAGCGTGTGGACTATTTTGGAATGGTTTATGGTGTTGTTGACAATAAGAAACTTATATTGGTGAAGGAATGATGTACAAACACCGATTCAACTTATTAGTAGGATTCGAAGTGAAATCCGTCCCACTTAGAAAGAAAACAAGGTTGGAGAGAAAGAAAATGGCTAGTTAGGAGCGTGTGGACTATTTTGGAATGGTTTATGGTGTTGTTGACAATAAGAAACTTATATTGGTGAAGGAATGATGTACAAACACCGATTCAACTTATTAGTAGGATTCGAAGTGAAATCCGTCCCACTTAGAAAGAAAAGAAGGTTGGAGAGAAAGAAAAGGGCTAGTTAGGAGCGTGTGGACTATTTTTAAATGGTTTGTACTGTTTTGTCCACAATTGTGTCATAATGGAGAAGGAATGATGTACAAACACTGATTCAACTTATTAGTAGGATTCGAAGTGAAATCCGTCCCACTTAGAAAGATAAGAAGGTTGGAGAGAAAGAAAAGGGCTAGTTAGGAGCGTGTGGACTATTTCGGTACGCTTTATGGTGTTGTTGACAATAAGAAACTTATATTGGTGAAGGAATGATGTACAAACACCGATTCAACTTATTAGTAGGATTCGAAGTGAAATCCGTCCCACTTAGAAAGAAAAGAAGGTTGGAGAGAAAGAAAATGGCTAGTTAGGAGCGTGTGGACTATTTTGGAATGGTTTATGGTGTTGTTGACAATAAGAAACTTATATTGGTGAAGGAATGATGTACAAACACCGATTCAACTTATTAGTAGGATTCGAAGTGAAATCCGTCCCACTTAGAAAGAAAAGAAGGTTGGAGAGAAAGAAAATGGCTAGTTAGGAGCGTGTGGACTATTTTGAAATGGTTTGTACTGTTTTGTCCACAATTGTGCTATAATGGAGAAGGAATGATGTACAAACACCGATTCAACTTATTAGTAGGATTCGAAGTGAAATCCGTCCCACTTAGAAAGATAAGAAGGTTGGAGAGAAAGAAAATGGCTAGTTAGGAGCGTGTGGACTATTTCGGTACGCTTTATGGTGTTGTTGACAATAAGAAACTTATATTGGTGAAGGAATGATGTACAAACACCGATTCAACTTATTAGTAGGATTCGAAGTGAAATCCGTCCCACTTAGAAAGAAAAGAAGGTTGGAGAGAAAGAAAAGGGCTAGTTAGGAGCGTGTGGACTATTTTTAAATGGTTTGTACTGTTTTGTCCACAATTGTGTTATAATGGAGAAGGAATGATGTACAAACACTGATTCAACTTATTAGTAGGATTCGAAGTGAAATCCGTCCCACTTAGAAAGATAAGAAGGTTGGAGAGAAAGAAAATGGCTAGTTAGGAGCGTGTGGACTATTTCGGTACGCTTTATGGTGTTGTTGACAATAAGAAACTTATATTGGTGAAGGAATGATGTACAAACACCGATTCAACTTATTAGTAGGATTCGAAGTGAAATCCGTCCCACTTAGAAAGAAAAAAAGGTTGGAGAGAAAGAAAATGGCTAGTTAGGAGCGTGTGGACTATTTTGGAATGGTTTATGGTGTTGTTGACAATAAGAAACTTATATTGGTGAAGGAATGATGTACAAACACCGATTCAACTTATTAGTAGGATTCGAAGTGAAATCCGTCCCACTTAGAAAGAAAAGAAGGTTGGAGAGAAAGAAAATGGCTAGTTAGGAGCGTGTGGACTATTTTGGAATGGTTTATGGTGTTGTTGACAATAAGAAACTTATATTGGTGAAGGAATGATGTACAAACACCGATTCAACTTATTAGTAGGATTCGAAGTGAAATCCGTCCCACTTAGAAAGAAAAGAAGGTTGGAGAGAAAGAAAAGGGCTAGTTAGGAGCGTGTGGACTATTTTTAAATGGTTTGTACTGTTTTGTCCACAATTGTGTTATAATGGAGAAGGAATGATGTACAAACACTGATTCAACTTATTAGTAGGATTCGAAGTGAAATCCGTCCCACTTAGAAAGATAAGAAGGTTGGAGAGAAAGAAAAGGGCTAGTTAGGAGCGTGTGGACTATTTCGGTACGCTTTATGGTGTTGTTGACAATAAGAAACTTATATTGGTGAAGGAATGATGTACAAACACCGATTCAACTTATTAGTAGGATTCGAAGTGAAATCCGTCCCACTTAGAAAGAAAAGAAGGTTGGAGAGAAAGAAAATGGCTAGTTAGGAGCGTGTGGACTATTTTGGAATGGTTTATGGTGTTGTTGACAATAAGAAACTTATATTGGTGAAGGAATGATGTACAAACACCGATTCAACTTATTAGTAGGATTCGAAGTGAAATCCGTCCCACTTAGAAAGAAAAGAAGGTTGGAGAGAAAGAAAATGGATAGTTAGGAGCGTGTGGACTATTTTGAAATGGTTTGTACTGTTTTGTCCACAATTGTGTTATAATGGAGAAGGAATGATGTACAAACACCGATTCAACTTATTAGTAGGATTCGAAGTGAAATCCGTCCCACTTAGAAAGATAAGAAGGTGGGAGAGAAAGAAAAGGGCTAGTTAGGAGCGTGTGGACTATTTCGGTACGCTTTATGGTGTTGTTGACAATAAGAAACTTATATTGGTGAAGGAATGATGTACAAACACCGATTCAACTTATTAGTAGGATTCGAAGTGAAATCCGCCCCACTTAGAAAGAAAAGAAGGTTGGAGAGAAAGAAAAGGGCTAGTTAGGAGCGTGTGGACTATTTTGGAATGGTTTATGGTGTTGTTGACAGTAAGAAACTTATATTGGTGAAGGAATGATGTACAAACACCGATTCAACTTATTAGTAGGATTCGAAGTGAAATCCGTCCCACTTAGAAAGAAAAGAAGGTTGGAGAGAAAGAAAAGGGCTAGTTAGGAGCGTGTGGACTATTTTTAAATGGTTTGTACTGTTTTGTCCACAATTGTGTTATAATGGAGAAGGAATGATGTACAAACACTGATTCAACTTATTAGTAGGATTCGAAGTGAAATCCGTCCCACTTAGAAAGATAAGAAGGTTGGAGAGAAAGAAAAGGGCTAGTTAGGAGCGTGAGGACTATTTCGGTACGCTTTATGGTGTTGTTGACAATAAGAAACTTATATTGGTGAAGGAATGATGTACAAACACCGATTCAACTTATTAGTAGGATTCGAAGTGAAATCCGTCCCACTTAGAAAGAAAAGAAGGTTGGAGAGAAAGAAAATGGCTAGTTAGGAGCGTGTGGACTATTTTGGAATGGTTTATGGTGTTGTTGACAATAAGAAACTTATATTGGTGAAGGAATGATGTACAAACACCGATTCAACTTATTAGTAGGATTCGAAGTGAAATCCGTCCCACTTAGAAAGAAAAGAAGGTTGGAGAGAAAGAAAATGGCTAGTTAGGAGCGTGTGGACTATTTTGAAATGGTTTGTACTGTTTTGTCCACAATTGTGTTATAATGGAGAAGGAATGATGTACAAACACTGATTCAACTTATTAGTAGGATTCGAAGTGAAATCCGTCCCACTTAGAAAGATAAGAAGGTTGGAGAGAAAGAAAAGGGCTAGTTAGGAGCGTGTGGACTATTTCGGTACGCTTTATGGTGTTGTTGACAATAAGAAACTTATATTGGTGAAGGAATGATGTACAAACACCGATTCAACTTATTAGTAGGATTCGAAGTGAAATCCGTCCCACTTAGAAAGAAAAGAAGGTTGGAGAGAAAGAAAATGGCTAGTTAGGAGCGTGTGGACTATTTTGGAATGGTTTATGGTGTTGTTGACAATAAGAAACTTATATTGGTGAAGGAATGATGTACAAACACCGATTCAACTTATTAGTAGGATTCGAAGTGAAATCCGTCCCACTTAGAAAGAAAAGAAGGTTGGAGAGAAAGAAAATGGCTAGTTAGGAGCGTGTGGACTATTTTGAAATGGTTTGTACTGTTTTGTCCACAATTGTGCTATAATGGAGAAGGAATGATGTACAAACACCGATTCAACTTATTAGTAGGATTCGAAGTGAAATCCGTCCCACTTAGAAAGATAAGAAGGTTGGAGAGAAAGAAAATGGCTAGTTAGGAGCGTGTGGACTATTTCGGTACGCTTTATGGTGTTGTTGACAATAAGAAACTTATATTGGTGAAGGAATGATGTACAAACACCGATTCAACTTATTAGTAGGATTCGAAGTGAAATCCGTCCCACTTAGAAAGAAAAGAAGGTTGGAGAGAAAGAAAAGGGCTAGTTAGGAGCGTGTGGACTATTTTTAAATGGTTTGTACTGTTTTGTCCACAATTGTGTTATAATGGAGAAGGAATGATGTACAAACACTGATTCAACTTATTAGTAGGATTCGAAGTGAAATCCGTCCCACTTAGAAAGATAAGAAGGTTGGAGAGAAAGAAAAGGGCTAGTTAGGAGCGTGAGGACTATTTCGGTACGCTTTATGGTGTTGTTGACAATAAGAAACTTTTATTGGTGAAGGAATGATGTACAAACACCGATTCAACTTATTAGTAGGATTCGAAGTGAAATCCGTCCCACTTAGAAAGAAAAGAAGGTTGGAGAGAAAGAAAAGGGCTAGTTAGGAGCGTGTGGACTATTTTGGAATGGTTTATGGTGTTGTTGACAGTAAGAAACTTATATTGGTGAAGGAATGATGTACAAACACCGATTCAACTTATTAGTAGGATTCGAAGTGAAATCCGTCCCACTTAGAAAGAAAAGAAGGTTGGAGAGAAAGAAAAGGGCTAGTTAGGAGCGTGTGGACTATTTTTAAATGGTTTGTACTGTTTTGTCCACAATTGTGTTATAATGGAGAAGGAATGATGTACAAACACTGATTCAACTTATTAGTAGGATTCGAAGTGAAATCCGTCCCACTTAGAAAGATAAGAAGGTTGGAGAGAAAGAAAAGGGCTAGTTAGGAGCGTGAGGACTATTTCGGTACGCTTTATGGTGTTGTTGACAATAAGAAACTTATATTGGTGAAGGAATGATGTACAAACACCGATTCAACTTATTAGTAGGATTCGAAGTGAAATCCGTCCCACTTAGAAAGAAAAGAAGGTTGGAGAGAAAGAAAATGGCTAGTTAGGAGCGTGTGGACTATTTTGGAATGGTTTATGGTGTTGTTGACAATAAGAAACTTATATTGGTGAAGGAATGATGTACAAACACCGATTCAACTTATTAGTAGGATTCGAAGTGAAATCCGTCCCACTTAGAAAGAAAAGAAGGTTGGAGAGAAAGAAAATGGCTAGTTAGGAGCGTGTGGACTATTTTGAAATGGTTTGTACTGTTTTGTCCACAATTGTGCTATAATGGAGAAGGAATGATGTACAAACACCGATTCAACTTATTAGTAGGATTCGAAGTGAAATCCGTCCCACTTAGAAAGATAAGAAGGTTGGAGAGAAAGAAAATGGCTAGTTAGGAGCGTGTGGACTATTTCGGTACGCTTTATGGTGTTGTTGACAATAAGAAACTTATATTGGTGAAGGAATGATGTACAAACACCGATTCAACTTATTAGTAGGATTCGAAGTGAAATCCGTCCCACTTAGAAAGAAAAGAAGGTTGGAGAGAAAGAAAAGGGCTAGTTAGGAGCGTGTGGACTATTTTTAAATGGTTTGTACTGTTTTGTCCACAATTGTGTTATAATGGAGAAGGAATGATGTACAAACACTGATTCAACTTATTAGTAGGATTCGAAGTGAAATCCGTCCCACTTAGAAAGATAAGAAGGTTGGAGAGAAAGAAAATGGCTAGTTAGGAGCGTGTGGACTATTTCGGTACGCTTTATGGTGTTGTTGACAATAAGAAACTTATATTGGTGAAGGAATGATGTACAAACACCGATTCAACTTATTAGTAGGATTCGAAGTGAAATCCGTCCCACTTAGAAAGAAAAAAAGGTTGGAGAGAAAGAAAATGGCTAGTTAGGAGCGTGTGGACTATTTTGGAATGGTTTATGGTGTTGTTGACAATAAGAAACTTATATTGGTGAAGGAATGATGTACAAACACCGATTCAACTTATTAGTAGGATTCGAAGTGAAATCCGTCCCACTTAGAAAGATAAGAAGGTTGGAGAGAAAGAAAAGGGCTAGTTAGGAGCGTGAGGACTATTTCGGTACGCTTTATGGTGTTGTTGACAATAAGAAACTTATATTGGTGAAGGAATGATGTACAAACACCGATTCAACTTATTAGTAGGATTCGAAGTGAAATCCGTCCCACTTAGAAAGAAAAGAAGGTTGGAGAGAAAGAAAAGGGCTAGTTAGGAGCGTGTGGACTATTTTTAAATGGTTTGTACTGTTTTGTCCACAGTTGTGTTATAATGGAGAAGGAATGATGTACAAACACTGATTCAACTTATTAGTAGGATTCGAAGTGAAATCCGTCCCACTTAGAAAGATAAGAAGGTTGGAGAGAAAGAAAAGGGCTAGTTAGGAGCGTGTGGACTATTTCGGTACGCTTTATGGTGTTGTTGACAATAAGAAACTTATATTGGTGAAGGAATGATGTACAAACACCGATTCAACTTATTAGTAGGATTCGAAGTGAAATCCGTCCCACTTAGAAAGATAAGAAGGTTGGAGAGAAAGAAAAGGGCTAGTTAGGAGCGTGAGGACTATTTCGGTACGCTTTATGGTGTTGTTGACAATAAGAAACTTATATTGGTGAAGGAATGATGTACAAACACCGATTCAACTTATTAGTAGGATTCGAAGTGAAATCCGTCCCACTTAGAAAGAAAAGAAGGTTGGAGAGAAAGAAAAGGGCTAGTTAGGAGCGTGTGGACTATTTTTAAATGGTTTGTACTGTTTTGTCCACAATTGTGTTATAATGGAGAAGGAATGATGTACAAACACTGATTCAACTTATTAGTAGGATTCGAAGTGAAATCCGTCCCACTTAGAAAGATAAGAAGGTTGGAGAGAAAGAAAAGGGCTAGTTAGGAGCGTGTGGACTATTTCGGTACGCTTTATGGTGTTGTTGACAATAAGAAACTTATATTGGTGAAGGAATGATGTACAAACACCGATTCAACTTATTAGTAGGATTCGAAGTGAAATCCGTCCCACTTAGAAAGAAAAGAAGGTTGGAGAGAAAGAAAATGGCTAGTTAGGAGCGTGTGGACTATTTTGGAATGGTTTATGGTGTTGTTGACAATAAGAAACTTATATTGGTGAAGGAATGATGTACAAACACCGATTCAACTTATTAGTAGGATTCGAAGTGAAATCCGTCCCACTTAGAAAGAAAAGAAGGTTGGAGAGAAAGAAAATGGCTAGTTAGGAGCGTGTGGACTATTTTGAAATGGTTTGTACTGTTTTGTCCACAATTGTGCTATAATGGAGAAGGAATGATGTACAAACACCGATTCAACTTATTAGTAGGATTCGAAGTGAAATCCGTCCCACTTAGAAAGATAAGAAGGTTGGAGAGAAAGAAAATGGCTAGTTAGGAGCGTGTGGACTATTTCGGTACGCTTTATGGTGTTGTTGACAATAAGAAACTTATATTGGTGAAGGAATGATGTACAAACACCGATTCAACTTATTAGTAGGATTCGAAGTGAAATCCGTCCCACTTAGAAAGAAAAGAAGGTTGGAGAGAAAGAAAAGGGCTAGTTAGGAGCGTGTGGACTATTTTTAAATGGTTTGTACTGTTTTGTCCACAATTGTGTTATAATGGAGAAGGAATGATGTACAAACACTGATTCAACTTATTAGTAGGATTCGAAGTGAAATCCGTCCCACTTAGAAAGATAAGAAGGTTGGAGAGAAAGAAAAGGGCTAGTTAGGAGCGTGAGGACTATTTCGGTACGCTTTATGGTGTTGTTGACAATAAGAAACTTTTATTGGTGAAGGAATGATGTACAAACACCGATTCAACTTATTAGTAGGATTCGAAGTGAAATCCGTCCCACTTAGAAAGAAAAGAAGGTTGGAGAGAAAGAAAAGGGCTAGTTAGGAGCGTGTGGACTATTTTGGAATGGTTTATGGTGTTGTTGACAGTAAGAAACTTATATTGGTGAAGGAATGATGTACAAACACCGATTCAACTTATTAGTAGGATTCGAAGTGAAATCCGTCCCACTTAGAAAGAAAAGAAGGTTGGAGAGAAAGAAAAGGGCTAGTTAGGAGCGTGTGGACTATTTTTAAATGGTTTGTACTGTTTTGTCCACAATTGTGTTATAATGGAGAAGGAATGATGTACAAACACTGATTCAACTTATTAGTAGGATTCGAAGTGAAATCCGTCCCACTTAGAAAGATAAGAAGGTTGGAGAGAAAGAAAAGGGCTAGTTAGGAGCGTGAGGACTATTTCGGTACGCTTTATGGTGTTGTTGACAATAAGAAACTTATATTGGTGAAGGAATGATGTACAAACACCGATTCAACTTATTAGTAGGATTCGAAGTGAAATCCGTCCCACTTAGAAAGAAAAGAAGGTTGGAGAGAAAGAAAATGGCTAGTTAGGAGCGTGTGGACTATTTTGGAATGGTTTATGGTGTTGTTGACAATAAGAAACTTATATTGGTGAAGGAATGATGTACAAACACCGATTCAACTTATTAGTAGGATTCGAAGTGAAATCCGTCCCACTTAGAAAGAAAAGAAGGTTGGAGAGAAAGAAAATGGCTAGTTAGGAGCGTGTGGACTATTTTGAAATGGTTTGTACTGTTTTGTCCACAATTGTGCTATAATGGAGAAGGAATGATGTACAAACACCGATTCAACTTATTAGTAGGATTCGAAGTGAAATCCGTCCCACTTAGAAAGATAAGAAGGTTGGAGAGAAAGAAAATGGCTAGTTAGGAGCGTGTGGACTATTTCGGTACGCTTTATGGTGTTGTTGACAATAAGAAACTTATATTGGTGAAGGAATGATGTACAAACACCGATTCAACTTATTAGTAGGATTCGAAGTGAAATCCGTCCCACTTAGAAAGAAAAGAAGGTTGGAGAGAAAGAAAAGGGCTAGTTAGGAGCGTGTGGACTATTTTTAAATGGTTTGTACTGTTTTGTCCACAATTGTGTTATAATGGAGAAGGAATGATGTACAAACACTGATTCAACTTATTAGTAGGATTCGAAGTGAAATCCGTCCCACTTAGAAAGATAAGAAGGTTGGAGAGAAAGAAAATGGCTAGTTAGGAGCGTGTGGACTATTTCGGTACGCTTTATGGTGTTGTTGACAATAAGAAACTTATATTGGTGAAGGAATGATGTACAAACACCGATTCAACTTATTAGTAGGATTCGAAGTGAAATCCGTCCCACTTAGAAAGAAAAAAAGGTTGGAGAGAAAGAAAATGGCTAGTTAGGAGCGTGTGGACTATTTTGGAATGGTTTATGGTGTTGTTGACAATAAGAAACTTATATTGGTGAAGGAATGATGTACAAACACCGATTCAACTTATTAGTAGGATTCGAAGTGAAATCCGTCCCACTTAGAAAGATAAGAAGGTTGGAGAGAAAGAAAAGGGCTAGTTAGGAGCGTGAGGACTATTTCGGTACGCTTTATGGTGTTGTTGACAATAAGAAACTTATATTGGTGAAGGAATGATGTACAAACACCGATTCAACTTATTAGTAGGATTCGAAGTGAAATCCGTCCCACTTAGAAAGAAAAGAAGGTTGGAGAGAAAGAAAAGGGCTAGTTAGGAGCGTGTGGACTATTTTTAAATGGTTTGTACTGTTTTGTCCACAGTTGTGTTATAATGGAGAAGGAATGATGTACAAACACTGATTCAACTTATTAGTAGGATTCGAAGTGAAATCCGTCCCACTTAGAAAGATAAGAAGGTTGGAGAGAAAGAAAAGGGCTAGTTAGGAGCGTGTGGACTATTTCGGTACGCTTTATGGTGTTGTTGACAATAAGAAACTTATATTGGTGAAGGAATGATGTACAAACACCGATTCAACTTATTAGTAGGATTCGAAGTGAAATCCGTCCCACTTAGAAAGATAAGAAGGTTGGAGAGAAAGAAAAGGGCTAGTTAGGAGCGTGAGGACTATTTCGGTACGCTTTATGGTGTTGTTGACAATAAGAAACTTATATTGGTGAAGGAATGATGTACAAACACCGATTCAACTTATTAGTAGGATTCGAAGTGAAATCCGTCCCACTTAGAAAGAAAAGAAGGTTGGAGAGAAAGAAAAGGGCTAGTTAGGAGCGTGTGGACTATTTTTAAATGGTTTGTACTGTTTTGTCCACAATTGTGTTATAATGGAGAAGGAATGATGTACAAACACTGATTCAACTTATTAGTAGGATTCGAAGTGAAATCCGTCCCACTTAGAAAGATAAGAAGGTTGGAGAGAAAGAAAAGGGCTAGTTAGGAGCGTGTGGACTATTTCGGTACGCTTTATGGTGTTGTTGACAATAAGAAACTTATATTGGTGAAGGAATGATGTACAAACACCGATTCAACTTATTAGTAGGATTCGAAGTGAAATCCGTCCCACTTAGAAAGAAAAGAAGGTTGGAGAGAAAGAAAATGGCTAGTTAGGAGCGTGTGGACTATTTTGGAATGGTTTATGGTGTTGTTGACAATAAGAAACTTATATTGGTGAAGGAATGATGTACAAACACCGATTCAACTTATTAGTAGGATTCGAAGTGAAATCCGTCCCACTTAGAAAGAAAAGAAGGTTGGAGAGAAAGAAAATGGCTAGTTAGGAGCGTGTGGACTATTTTGAAATGGTTTGTACTGTTTTGTCCACAATTGTGCAATAATGGAGAAGGAATGATGTACAAACACCGATTCAACTTATTAGTAGGATTCGAAGTGAAATCCGTCCCACTTAGAAAGATAAGAAGGTTGGAGAGAAAGAAAATGGCTAGTTAGGAGCGTGTGGACTATTTCGGTACGCTTTATGGTGTTGTTGACAATAAGAAACTTATATTGGTGAAGGAATGATGTACAAACACCGATTCAACTTATTAGTAGGATTCGAAGTGAAATCCGTCCCACTTAGAAAGAAAAGAAGGTTGGAGAGAAAGAAAAGGGCTAGTTAGGAGCGTGTGGACTATTTTTAAATGGTTTGTACTGTTTTGTCCACAATTGTGTTATAATGGAGAAGGAATGATGTACAAACACTGATTCAACTTATTAGTAGGATTCGAAGTGAAATCCGTCCCACTTAGAAAGATAAGAAGGTTGGAGAGAAAGAAAAGGGCTAGTTAGGAGCGTGTGGACTATTTCGGTACGCTTTATGGTGTTGTTGACAATAAGAAACTTATATTGGTGAAGGAATGATGTACAAACACCGATTCAACTTATTAGTAGGATTCGAAGTGAAATCCGTCCCACTTAGAAAGAAAAGAAGGTTGGAGAGAAAGAAAATGGCTAGTTAGGAGCGTGTGGACTATTTTGGAATGGTTTATGGTGTTGTTGACAATAAGAAACTTATATTGGTGAAGGAATGATGTACAAACACCGATTCAACTTATTAGTAGGATTCGAAGTGAAATCCGTCCCACTTAGAAAGAAAAGAAGGTTGGAGAGAAAGAAAATGGCTAGTTAGGAGCGTGTGGACTATTTTGAAATGGTTTGTACTGTTTTGTCCACAATTGTGCTATAATGGAGAAGGAATGATGTACAAACACCGATTCAACTTACTAGTAGGATTCGAAGTGAAATCCGTCCCACTTAGAAAGATAAGAAGGTTGGAGAGAAAGAAAATGGCTAGTTAGGAGCGTGTGGACTATTTCGGTACGCTTTATGGTGTTGTTGACAATAAGAAACTTATATTGGTGAAGGAATGATGTACAAACACCGATTCAACTTATTAGTAGGATTCGAAGTGAAATCCGTCCCACTTAGAAAGAAAAGAAGGTTGGAGAGAAAGAAAAGGGCTAGTTAGGAGCGTGTGGACTATTTTTAAATGGTTTGTACTGTTTTGTTCACAATTGTGTTATAATGGAGAAGGAATGATGTACAAACACTGATTCAACTTATTAGTAGGATTCGAAGTGAAATCCGTCCCACTTAGAAAGATAAGAAGGTTGGAGAGAAAGAAAATGGCTAGTTAGGAGCGTGTGGACTATTTTGAAATGGTTTGTACTGTTTTGTCCACAATTGTGTTATAATGGAGAAGGAATGATGTACAAACACCGATTCAACTTATTAGTAGGATTCGAAGTGAAATCCGTCCCACTTAGAAAGATAAGAAGGTTGGAGAGAAAGAAAATGGCTAGTTAGGAGCGTGTGGACTATTTCGGTACGCTTTATGGTGTTGTTGACAATAAGAAACTTATATTGATGAAGGAATGATGTACAAACACCGATTCAACTTATTAGTAGGATTCGAAGTGAAATCCGTCCCACTTAGAAAGAAAAGAAGGTTGGAGAGAAAGAAAAGGGCTAGTTAGGAGCGTGTGGACTATTTTGGAATGGTTTATGGTGTTGTTGACAATAAGAAACTTATATTGGTGAAGGAATGATGTACAAACACCGATTCAACTTATTAGTAGGATTCGAAGTGAAATCCGTCCCACTTAGAAAGAAAAGAAGGTTGGAGAGAAAGAAAATGGCTAGTTAGGAGCGTGTGGACTATTTTGGAATGGTTTATGGTGTTGTTGACAATAAGAAACTTATATTGGTGAAGGAATGATGTACAAACACCGATTCAACTTATTAGTAGGATTCGAAGTGAAATCCGTCCCACTTAGAAAGAAAACAAGGTTGGAGAGAAAGAAAAGGGCTAGTTAGGAGCGTGTGGACTATTTTTAAATGGTTTGTACTGTTTTGTCCACAATTGTGTTATAATGGAGAAGGAATGATGTACAAACACTGATTCAACTTATTAGTAGGATTCGAAGTGAAATCCGTCCCACTTAGAAAGATAAGAAGGTTGGAGAGAAAGAAAAGGGCTAGTTAGGAGCGTGTGGACTATTTCGGTACGCTTTATGGTGTTGTTGACAATAAGAAACTTATATTGGTGAAGGAATGATGTACAAACACCGATTCAACTTATTAGTAGGATTCGAAGTGAAATCCGTCCCACTTAGAAAGAAAAGAAGGTTGGAGAGAAAGAAAATGGCTAGTTAGGAGCGTGTGGACTATTTTGGAATGGTTTATGGTGTTGTTGACAATAAGAAACTTATATTGGTGAAGGAATGATGTACAAACACCGATTCAACTTATTAGTAGGATTCGAAGTGAAATCCGTCCCACTTAGAAAGAAAAGAAGGTTGGAGAGAAAGAAAATGGCTAGTTAGGAGCGTGTGGACTATTTTGAAATGGTTTGTACTGTTTTGTCCACAATTGTGCTATAATGGAGAAGGAATGATGTACAAACACCGATTCAACTTATTAGTAGGATTCGAAGTGAAATCCGTCCCACTTAGAAAGATAAGAAGGTTGGAGAGAAAGAAAATGGCTAGTTAGGAGCGTGTGGACTATTTCGGTACGCTTTATGGTGTTGTTGACAATAAGAAACTTATATTGGTGAAGGAATGATGTACAAACACCGATTCAACTTATTAGTAGGATTCGAAGTGAAATCCGTCCCACTTAGAAAGAAAAGAAGGTTGGAGAGAAAGAAAAGGGCTAGTTAGGAGCGTGTGGACTATTTTTAAATGGTTTGTACTGTTTTGTCCACAATTGTGTTATAATGGAGAAGGAATGATGTACAAACACTGATTCAACTTATTAGTAGGATTCGAAGTGAAATCCGTCCCACTTAGAAAGATAAGAAGGTTGGAGAGAAAGAAAATGGCTAGTTAGGAGCGTGTGGACTATTTTGAAATGGTTTGTACTGTTTTGTCCACAATTGTGTTATAATGGAGAAGGAATGATGTACAAACACCGATTCAACTTATTAGTAGGATTCGAAGTGAAATCCGTCCCACTTAGAAAGATAAGAAGGTTGGAGAGAAAGAAAATGGCTAGTTAGGAGCGTGTGGACTATTTCGGTACGCTTTATGGTGTTGTTGACAATAAGAAACTTATATTGGTGAAGGAATGATGTACAAACACCGATTCAACTTATTAGTAGGATTCGAAGTGAAATCCGTCCCACTTAGAAAGAAAAGAAGGTTGGAGAGAAAGAAAAGGGCTAGTTAGGAGCGTGTGGACTATTTTGGAATGGTTTATGGTGTTGTTGACAATAAGAAACTTATATTGGTGAAGGAATGATGTACAAACACCGATTCAACTTATTAGTAGGATTCGAAGTGAAATCCGTCCCACTTAGAAAGAAAACAAGGTTGGAGAGAAAGAAAATGGCTAGTTAGGAGCGTGTGGACTATTTTGGAATGGTTTATGGTGTTGTTGACAATAAGAAACTTATATTGGTGAAGGAATGATGTACAAACACCGATTCAACTTATTAGTAGGATTCGAAGTGAAATCCGTCCCACTTAGAAAGAAAAGAAGGTTGGAGAGAAAGAAAAGGGCTAGTTAGGAGCGTGTGGACTATTTTTAAATGGTTTGTACTGTTTTGTCCACAATTGTGTTATAATGGAGAAGGAATGATGTACAAACACTGATTCAACTTATTAGTAGGATTCGAAGTGAAATCCGTCCCACTTAGAAAGATAAGAAGGTTGGAGAGAAAGAAAAGGGCTAGTTAGGAGCGTGTGGACTATTTCGGTACGCTTTATGGTGTTGTTGACAATAAGAAACTTATATTGGTGAAGGAATGATGTACAAACACCGATTCAACTTATTAGTAGGATTCGAAGTGAAATCCGTCCCACTTAGAAAGAAAAGAAGGTTGGAGAGAAAGAAAATGGCTAGTTAGGAGCGTGTGGACTATTTTGGAATGGTTTATGGTGTTGTTGACAATAAGAAACTTATATTGGTGAAGGAATGATGTACAAACACCGATTCAACTTATTAGTAGGATTCGAAGTGAAATCCGTCCCACTTAGAAAGAAAAGAAGGTTGGAGAGAAAGAAAATGGCTAGTTAGGAGCGTGTGGACTATTTTGAAATGGTTTGTACTGTTTTGTCCACAATTGTGCTATAATGGAGAAGGAATGATGTACAAACACCGATTCAACTTATTAGTAGGATTCGAAGTGAAATCCGTCCCACTTAGAAAGATAAGAAGGTTGGAGAGAAAGAAAATGGCTAGTTAGGAGCGTGTGGACTATTTCGGTACGCTTTATGGTGTTGTTGACAATAAGAAACTTATATTGGTGAAGGAATGATGTACAAACACCGATTCAACTTATTAGTAGGATTCGAAGTGAAATCCGTCCCACTTAGAAAGAAAAGAAGGTTGGAGAGAAAGAAAAGGGCTAGTTAGGAGCGTGTGGACTATTTTTAAATGGTTTGAACTGTTTTGTCCACAATTGTGTTATAATGGAGAAGGAATGATGTACAAACACTGATTCAACTTATTAGTAGGATTCGAAGTGAAATCCGTCCCACTTAGAAAGATAAGAAGGTTAGAGAGAAAGAAAATGGCTAGTTAGGAGCGTGTGGACTATTTCGGTACGCTTTATGGTGTTGTTGACAATAAGAAACTTATATTGGTGAAGGAATGATGTACAAACACCGATTCAACTTATTAGTAGGATTCGAAGTGAAATCCGTCCCACTTAGAAAGAAAAAAAGGTTGGAGAGAAAGAAAATGGCTAGTTAGGAGCGTGTGGACTATTTTGGAATGGTTTATGGTGTTGTTGACAATAAGAAACTTATATTGGTGAAGGAATGATGTACAAACACCGATTCAACTTATTAGTAGGATTCGAAGTGAAATCCGTCCCACTTAGAAAGAAAACAAGGTTGGAGAGAAAGAAAATGGCTAGTTAGGAGCGTGTGGACTATTTTGAAATGGTTTGTACTGTTTTGTCCACAATTGTGTTATAATGGAGAAGGAATGATGTACAAACACCGATTCAACTTATTAGTAGGATTCGAAGTGAAATCCGTCCCACTTAGAAAGATAAGAAGGTTGGAGAGAAAGAAAATGGCTAGTTAGGAGCGTGTGGACTATTTCGGTACGCTTTATGGTGTTGTTGACAATAAGAAACTTATATTGGTGAAGGAATGATGTACAAACACCGATTCAACTTATTAGTAGGATTCGAAGTGAAATCCGTCCCACTTAGAAAGAAAAGAAGGTTGGAGAGAAAGAAAAGGGCTAGTTAGGAGCGTGTGGACTATTTTTAAATGGTTTGTACTGTTTTGTCCACAATTGTGTTATAATGGAGAAGGAATGATGTACAAACACTGATTCAACTTATTAGTAGGATTCGAAGTGAAATCCGTCCCACTTAGAAAGATAAGAAGGTTGGAGAGAAAGAAAATGGCTAGTTAGGAGCGTGTGGACTATTTTGAAATGGTTTGTACTGTTTTGTCCACAATTGTGTTATAATGGAGAAGGAATGATGTACAAACACCGATTCAACTTATTAGTAGGATTCGAAGTGAAATCCGTCCCACTTAGAAAGATAAGAAGGTTGGAGAGAAAGAAAATGGCTAGTTAGGAGCGTGTGGACTATTTCGGTACGCTTTATGGTGTTGTTGACAATAAGAAACTTATATTGGTGAAGGAATGATGTACAAACACCGATTCAACTTATTAGTAGGATTCGAAGTGAAATCCGTCCCACTTAGAAAGAAAAGAAGGTTGGAGAGAAAGAAAAGGGCTAGTTAGGAGCGTGTGGACTATTTTGGAATGGTTTATGGTGTTGTTGACAATAAGAAACTTATATTGGTGAAGGAATGATGTACAAACACCGATTCAACTTATTAGTAGGATTCGAAGTGAAATCCGTCCCACTTAGAAAGAAAACAAGGTTGGAGAGAAAGAAAATGGCTAGTTAGGAGCGTGTGGACTATTTTGGAATGGTTTATGGTGTTGTTGACAATAAGAAACTTATATTGGTGAAGGAATGATGTACAAACACCGATTCAACTTATTAGTAGGATTCGAAGTGAAATCCGTCCCACTTAGAAAGAAAAGAAGGTTGGAGAGAAAGAAAAGGGCTAGTTAGGAGCGTGTGGACTATTTTTAAATGGTTTGTACTGTTTTGTCCACAATTGTGTTATAATGGAGAAGGAATGATGTACAAACACTGATTCAACTTATTAGTAGGATTCGAAGTGAAATCCGTCCCACTTAGAAAGATAAGAAGGTTGGAGAGAAAGAAAAGGGCTAGTTAGGAGCGTGTGGACTATTTCGGTACGCTTTATGGTGTTGTTGACAATAAGAAACTTATATTGGTGAAGGAATGATGTACAAACACCGATTCAACTTATTAGTAGGATTCGAAGTGAAATCCGTCCCACTTAGAAAGAAAAGAAGGTTGGAGAGAAAGAAAATGGCTAGTTAGGAGCGTGTGGACTATTTTGGAATGGTTTATGGTGTTGTTGACAATAAGAAACTTATATTGGTGAAGGAATGATGTACAAACACCGATTCAACTTATTAGTAGGATTCGAAGTGAAATCCGTCCCACTTAGAAAGAAAAGAAGGTTGGAGAGAAAGAAAATGGCTAGTTAGGAGCGTGTGGACTATTTTGAAATGGTTTGTACTGTTTTGTCCACAATTGTGCTATAATGGAGAAGGAATGATGTACAAACACCGATTCAACTTATTAGTAGGATTCGAAGTGAAATCCGTCCCACTTAGAAAGATAAGAAGGTTGGAGAGAAAGAAAATGGCTAGTTAGGAGCGTGTGGACTATTTCGGTACGCTTTATGGTGTTGTTGACAATAAGAAACTTATATTGGTGAAGGAATGATGTACAAACACCGATTCAACTTATTAGTAGGATTCGAAGTGAAATCCGTCCCACTTAGAAAGAAAAGAAGGTTGGAGAGAAAGAAAAGGGCTAGTTAGGAGCGTGTGGACTATTTTTAAATGGTTTGTACTGTTTTGTCCACAATTGTGTTATAATGGAGAAGGAATGATGTACAAACACTGATTCAACTTATTAGTAGGATTCGAAGTGAAATCCGTCCCACTTAGAAAGATAAGAAGGTTGGAGAGAAAGAAAATGGCTAGTTAGGAGCGTGTGGACTATTTTGAAATGGTTTGTACTGTTTTGTCCACAATTGTGTTATAATGGAGAAGGAATGATGTACAAACACCGATTCAACTTATTAGTAGGATTCGAAGTGAAATCCGTCCCACTTAGAAAGATAAGAAGGTTGGAGAGAAAGAAAATGGCTAGTTAGGAGCGTGTGGACTATTTCGGTACGCTTTATGGTGTTGTTGACAATAAGAAACTTATATTGGTGAAGGAATGATGTACAAACACCGATTCAACTTATTAGTAGGATTCGAAGTGAAATCCGTCCCACTTAGAAAGAAAAGAAGGTTGGAGAGAAAGAAAAGGGCTAGTTAGGAGCGTGTGGACTATTTTTAAATGGTTTGTACTGTTTTGTCCACAATTGTGTTATAATGGAGAAGGAATGATGTACAAACACTGATTCAACTTATTAGTAGGATTCGAAGTGAAATCCGTCCCACTTAGAAAGATAAGAAGGTTGGAGAGAAAGAAAATGGCTAGTTAGGAGCGTGTGGACTATTTTGAAATGGTTTGTACTGTTTTGTCCACAATTGTGTTATAATGGAGAAGGAATGATGTACAAACACCGATTCAACTTATTAGTAGGATTCGAAGTGAAATCCGTCCCACTTAGAAAGATAAGAAGGTTGGAGAGAAAGAAAATGGCTAGTTAGGAGCGTGTGGACTATTTCGGTACGCTTTATGGTGTTGTTGACAATAAGAAACTTATATTGGTGAAGGAATGATGTACAAACACCGATTCAACTTATTAGTAGGATTCGAAGTGAAATCCGTCCCACTTAGAAAGAAAAGAAGGTTGGAGAGAAAGAAAAGGGCTAGTTAGGAGCGTGTGGACTATTTTGGAATGGTTTATGGTGTTGTTGACAATAAGAAACTTATATTGGTGAAGGAATGATGTACAAACACCGATTCAACTTATTAGTAGGATTCGAAGTGAAATCCGTCCCACTTAGAAAGAAAACAAGGTTGGAGAGAAAGAAAATGGCTAGTTAGGAGCGTGTGGACTATTTTGGAATGGTTTATGGTGTTGTTGACAATAAGAAACTTATATTGGTGAAGGAATGATGTACAAACACCGATTCAACTTATTAGTAGGATTCGAAGTGAAATCCGTCCCACTTAGAAAGAAAAGAAGGTTGGAGAGAAAGAAAAGGGCTAGTTAGGAGCGTGTGGACTATTTTTAAATGGTTTGTACTGTTTTGTCCACAATTGTGTTATAATGGAGAAGGAATGATGTACAAACACTGATTCAACTTATTAGTAGGATTCGAAGTGAAATCCGTCCCACTTAGAAAGATAAGAAGGTTGGAGAGAAAGAAAAGGGCTAGTTAGGAGCGTGTGGACTATTTCGGTACGCTTTATGGTGTTGTTGACAATAAGAAACTTATATTGGTGAAGGAATGATGTACAAACACCGATTCAACTTATTAGTAGGATTCGAAGTGAAATCCGTCCCACTTAGAAAGAAAAGAAGGTTGGAGAGAAAGAAAATGGCTAGTTAGGAGCGTGTGGACTATTTTGGAATGGTTTATGGTGTTGTTGACAATAAGAAACTTATATTGGTGAAGGAATGATGTACAAACACCGATTCAACTTATTAGTAGGATTCGAAGTGAAATCCGTCCCACTTAGAAAGAAAAGAAGGTTGGAGAGAAAGAAAATGGCTAGTTAGGAGCGTGTGGACTATTTTGAAATGGTTTGTACTGTTTTGTCCACAATTGTGCTATAATGGAGAAGGAATGATGTACAAACACCGATTCAACTTATTAGTAGGATTCGAAGTGAAATCCGTCCCACTTAGAAAGATAAGAAGGTTGGAGAGAAAGAAAATGGCTAGTTAGGAGCGTGTGGACTATTTCGGTACGCTTTATGGTGTTGTTGACAATAAGAAACTTATATTGGTGAAGGAATGATGTACAAACACCGATTCAACTTATTAGTAGGATTCGAAGTGAAATCCGTCCCACTTAGAAAGAAAAGAAGGTTGGAGAGAAAGAAAAGGGCTAGTTAGGAGCGTGTGGACTATTTTTAAATGGTTTGAACTGTTTTGTCCACAATTGTGTTATAATGGAGAAGGAATGATGTACAAACACTGATTCAACTTATTAGTAGGATTCGAAGTGAAATCCGTCCCACTTAGAAAGATAAGAAGGTTAGAGAGAAAGAAAATGGCTAGTTAGGAGCGTGTGGACTATTTCGGTACGCTTTATGGTGTTGTTGACAATAAGAAACTTATATTGGTGAAGGAATGATGTACAAACACCGATTCAACTTATTAGTAGGATTCGAAGTGAAATCCGTCCCACTTAGAAAGAAAAAAAGGTTGGAGAGAAAGAAAATGGCTAGTTAGGAGCGTGTGGACTATTTTGGAATGGTTTATGGTGTTGTTGACAATAAGAAACTTATATTGGTGAAGGAATGATGTACAAACACCGATTCAACTTATTAGTAGGATTCGAAGTGAAATCCGTCCCACTTAGAAAGAAAACAAGGTTGGAGAGAAAGAAAATGGCTAGTTAGGAGCGTGTGGACTATTTTGAAATGGTTTGTACTGTTTTGTCCACAATTGTGTTATAATGGAGAAGGAATGATGTACAAACACCGATTCAACTTATTAGTAGGATTCGAAGTGAAATCCGTCCCACTTAGAAAGATAAGAAGGTTGGAGAGAAAGAAAATGGCTAGTTAGGAGCGTGTGGACTATTTCGGTACGCTTTATGGTGTTGTTGACAATAAGAAACTTATATTGGTGAAGGAATGATGTACAAACACCGATTCAACTTATTAGTAGGATTCGAAGTGAAATCCGTCCCACTTAGAAAGAAAAGAAGGTTGGAGAGAAAGAAAAGGGCTAGTTAGGAGCGTGTGGACTATTTTGGAATGGTTTATGGTGTTGTTGACAATAAGAAACTTATATTGGTGAAGGAATGATGTACAAACACCGATTCAACTTATTAGTAGGATTCGAAGTGAAATCCGTCCCACTTAGAAAGAAAAGAAGGTTGGAGAGAAAGAAAAGGGCTAGTTAGGAGCGTGTGGACTATTTTTAAATGGTTTGTACTGTTTTGTCCACAATTGTGTTATAATGGAGAAGGAATGATGTACAAACACTGATTCAACTTATTAGTAGGATTCGAAGTGAAATCCGTCCCACTTAGAAAGATAAGAAGGTTGGAGAGAAAGAAAATGGCTAGTTAGGAGCGTGTGGACTATTTCGGTACGCTTTATGGTGTTGTTGACAATAAGAAACTTATATTGGTGAAGGAATGATGTACAAACACCGATTCAACTTATTAGTAGGATTCGAAGTGAAATCCGTCCCACTTAGAAAGAAAAAAAGGTTGGAGAGAAAGAAAATGGCTAGTTAGGAGCGTGTGGACTATTTTGGAATGGTTTATGGTGTTGTTGACAATAAGAAACTTATATTGGTGAAGGAATGATGTACAAACACCGATTCAACTTATTAGTAGGATTCGAAGTGAAATCCGTCCCACTTAGAAAGAAAACAAGGTTGGAGAGAAAGAAAATGGCTAGTTAGGAGCGTGTGGACTATTTTGAAATGGTTTGTACTGTTTTGTCCACAATTGTGTTATAATGGAGAAGGAATGATGTACAAACACCGATTCAACTTATTAGTAGGATTCGAAGTGAAATCCGTCCCACTTAGAAAGATAAGAAGGTTGGAGAGAAAGAAAATGGCTAGTTAGGAGCGTGTGGACTATTTCGGTACGCTTTATGGTGTTGTTGACAATAAGAAACTTATATTGGTGAAGGAATGATGTACAAACACCGATTCAACTTATTAGTAGGATTCGAAGTGAAATCCGTCCCACTTAGAAAGAAAAGAAGGTTGGAGAGAAAGAAAAGGGCTAGTTAGGAGCGTGTGGACTATTTTGGAATGGTTTATGGTGTTGTTGACAATAAGAAACTTATATTGGTGAAGGAATGATGTACAAACACCGATTCAACTTATTAGTAGGATTCGAAGTGAAATCCGTCCCACTTAGAAAGAAAACAAGGTTGGAGAGAAAGAAAATGGCTAGTTAGGAGCGTGTGGACTATTTTGGAATGGTTTATGGTGTTGTTGACAATAAGAAACTTATATTGGTGAAGGAATGATGTACAAACACCGATTCAACTTATTAGTAGGATTCGAAGTGAAATCCGTCCCACTTAGAAAGAAAAGAAGGTTGGAGAGAAAGAAAAGGGCTAGTTAGGAGCGTGTGGACTATTTTTAAATGGTTTGTACTGTTTTGTCCACAATTGTGTTATAATGGAGAAGGAATGATGTACAAACACTGATTCAACTTATTAGTAGGATTCGAAGTGAAATCCGTCCCACTTAGAAAGATAAGAAGGTTGGAGAGAAAGAAAAGGGCTAGTTAGGAGCGTGTGGACTATTTCGGTACGCTTTATGGTGTTGTTGACAATAAGAAACTTATATTGGTGAAGGAATGATGTACAAACACCGATTCAACTTATTAGTAGGATTCGAAGTGAAATCCGTCCCACTTAGAAAGAAAACAAGGTTGGAGAGAAAGAAAATGGCTAGTTAGGAGCGTGTGGACTATTTTGAAATGGTTTGTACTGTTTTGTCCACAATTGTGTTATAATGGAGAAGGAATGATGTACAAACACCGATTCAACTTATTAGTAGGATTCGAAGTGAAATCCGTCCCACTTAGAAAGATAAGAAGGTTGGAGAGAAAGAAAATGGCTAGTTAGGAGCGTGTGGACTATTTCGGTACGCTTTATGGTGTTGTTGACAATAAGAAACTTATATTGGTGAAGGAATGATGTACAAACACCGATTCAACTTATTAGTAGGATTCGAAGTGAAATCCGTCCCACTTAGAAAGAAAAAAAGGTTGGAGAGAAAGAAAATGGCTAGTTAGGAGCGTGTGGACTATTTTGGAATGGTTTATGGTGTTGTTGACAATAAGAAACTTATATTGGTGAAGGAATGATGTACAAACACCGATTCAACTTATTAGTAGGATTCGAAGTGAAATCCGTCCCACTTAGAAAGAAAAGAAGGTTGGAGAGAAAGAAAATGGCTAGTTAGGAGCGTGTGGACTATTTTGAAATGGTTTGTACTGTTTTGTCCACAATTGTGCTATAATGGAGAAGGAATGATGTACAAACACCGATTCAACTTATTAGTAGGATTCGAAGTGAAATCCGTCCCACTTAGAAAGATAAGAAGGTTGGAGAGAAAGAAAATGGCTAGTTAGGAGCGTGTGGACTATTTCGGTACGCTTTATGGTGTTGTTGACAATAAGAAACTTATATTGGTGAAGGAATGATGTACAAACACCGATTCAACTTATTAGTAGGATTCGAAGTGAAATCCGTCCCACTTAGAAAGAAAAGAAGGTTGGAGAGAAAGAAAAGGGCTAGTTAGGAGCGTGTGGACTATTTTTAAATGGTTTGTACTGTTTTGTCCACAATTGTGTTATAATGGAGAAGGAATGATGTACAAACACTGATTCAACTTATTAGTAGGATTCGAAGTGAAATCCGTCCCACTTAGAAAGATAAGAAGGTTGGAGAGAAAGAAAATGGCTAGTTAGGAGCGTGTGGACTATTTCGGTACGCTTTATGGTGTTGTTGACAATAAGAAACTTATATTGGTGAAGGAATGATGTACAAACACCGATTCAACTTATTAGTAGGATTCGAAGTGAAATCCGTCCCACTTAGAAAGAAAAAAAGGTTGGAGAGAAAGAAAATGGCTAGTTAGGAGCGTGTGGACTATTTTGGAATGGTTTATGGTGTTGTTGACAATAAGAAACTTATATTGGTGAAGGAATGATGTACAAACACCGATTCAACTTATTAGTAGGATTCGAAGTGAAATCCGTCCCACTTAGAAAGAAAACAAGGTTGGAGAGAAAGAAAATGGCTAGTTAGGAGCGTGTGGACTATTTTGAAATGGTTTGTACTGTTTTGTCCACAATTGTGTTATAATGGAGAAGGAATGATGTACAAACACCGATTCAACTTATTAGTAGGATTCGAAGTGAAATCCGTCCCACTTAGAAAGATAAGAAGGTTGGAGAGAAAGAAAATGGCTAGTTAGGAGCGTGTGGACTATTTCGGTACGCTTTATGGTGTTGTTGACAATAAGAAACTTATATTGGTGAAGGAATGATGTACAAACACCGATTCAACTTATTAGTAGGATTCGAAGTGAAATCCGTCCCACTTAGAAAGAAAAGAAGGTTGGAGAGAAAGAAAAGGGCTAGTTAGGAGCGTGTGGACTATTTTGGAATGGTTTATGGTGTTGTTGACAATAAGAAACTTATATTGGTGAAGGAATGATGTACAAACACCGATTCAACTTATTAGTAGGATTCGAAGTGAAATCCGTCCCACTTAGAAAGAAAAGAAGGTTGGAGAGAAAGAAAATGGCTAGTTAGGAGCGTGTGGACTATTTTGGAATGGTTTATGGTGTTGTTGACAATAAGAAACTTATATTGGTGAAGGAATGATGTACAAACACCGATTCAACTTATTAGTAGGATTCGAAGTGAAATCTGTCCCACTTAGAAAGAAAAGAAGGTTGGAGAGAAAGAAAAGGGCTAGTTAGGAGCGTGTGGACTATTTTTAAATTGTTTGTACTGTTTTGTCCACAATTGTGTTATAATGGAGAAGGAATGATGTACAAACACTGATTCAACTTATTAGTAGGATTCGAAGTGAAATCCGTCCCACTTAGAAAGATAAGAAGGTTGGAGAGAAAGAAAAGGGCTAGTTAGGAGCGTGTGGACTATTTCGGTACGCTTTATGGTGTTGTTGACAATAAGAAACTTATATTGGTGAAGGAATGATGTACAAACACCGATTCAACTTATTAGTAGGATTCGAAGTGAAATCCGTCCCACTTAGAAAGAAAAGAAGGTTGGAGAGAAAGAAAATGGCTAGTTAGGAGCGTGTGGACTATTTTGGAATGGTTTATGGTGTTGTTGACAATAAGAAACTTATATTGGTGAAGGAATGATGTACAAACACAGATTCAACTTATTAGTAGGATTCGAAGTGAAATCCGTCCCACTTAGAAAGAAAAGAAGGTTGGAGAGAAAGAAAATGGCTAGTTAGGAGCGTGTGGACTATTTTGAAATGGTTTGTACTGTTTTGTCCACAATTGTGTTATAATGGAGAAGGAATGATGTACAAACACCGATTCAACTTATTAGTAGGATTCGAAGTGAAATCCGTCCCACTTAGAAAGATAAGAAGGTTGGAGAGAAAGAAAAGGGCTAGTTAGGAGCGTGTGGACTATTTCGGTACGCTTTATGGTGTTGTTGACAATAAGAAACTTATATTGGTGAAGGAATGATGTACAAACACCGATTCAACTTATTAGTAGGATTCGAAGTGAAATCCGTCCCACTTAGAAAGAAAAGAAGGTTGGAGAGAAAGAAAAGGGCTAGTTAGGAGCGTGTGGACTATTTTGGAATGGTTTATGGTGTTGTTGACAGTAAGAAACTTATATTGGTGAAGGAATGATGTACAAACACCGATTCAACTTATTAGTAGGATTCGAAGTGAAATCCGTCCCACTTAGAAAGAAAAGAAGGTTGGAGAGAAAGAAAAGGGCTAGTTAGGAGCGTGTGGACTATTTTTAAATGGTTTGTACTGTTTTGTCCACAATTGTGTTATAATGGAGAAGGAATGATGTACAAACACTGATTCAACTTATTAGTAGGATTCGAAGTGAAATCCGTCCCACTTAGAAAGATAAGAAGGTTGGAGAGAAAGAAAAGGGCTAGTTAGGAGCGTGTGGACTATTTCGGTACGCTTTATGGTGTTGTTGACAATAAGAAACTTATATTGGTGAAGGAATGATGTACAAACACCGATTCAACTTATTAGTAGGATTCGAAGTGAAATCCGTCCCACTTAGAAAGAAAAGAAGGTTGGAGAGAAAGAAAATGGCTAGTTAGGAGCGTGTGGACTATTTTCAAATGCTTTGTACTGTTTTGTCCACAATTGTGTTATAATGGAGAAGGAATGATATACAAACACCGATTCAACTTATTAGTAGGATTCGAAGTGAAATCCGTCCCACTTAGAAAGATAAGAAGGTTGGAGAGAAAGAAAAGGGCTAGTTAGGAGCGTGTGGACTATTTCGGTACGCTTTATGGTGTTGTTGACAATAAGAAACTTATATTGGTGAAGGAATGATGTACAAACACCGATTCAACTTATTAGTAGGATTCGAAGTGAAATCCGTCCCACTTAGAAAGAAAAGAAGGTTGGAGAGAAAGAAAATGGCTAGTTAGGAGCGTGTGGACTATTTTGGAATGGTTTATGGTGTTGTTGACAATAAGAAACTTATATTGGTGAAGGAATGATGTACAAACACAGATTCAACTTATTAGTAGGATTCGAAGTGAAATCCGTCCCACTTAGAAAGAAAAGAAGGTTGGAGAGAAAGAAAATGGCTAGTTAGGAGCGTGTGGACTATTTTGAAATGGTTTGTACTGTTTTGTCCACAATTGTGTTATAATGGAGAAGGAATGATGTACAAACACCGATTCAACTTATTAGTAGGATTCGAAGTGAAATCCGTCCCACTTAGAAAGATAAGAAGGTTGGAGAGAAAGAAAAGGGCTAGTTAGGAGCGTGTGGACTATTTCGGTACGCTTTATGGTGTTGTTGACAATAAGAAACTTATATTGGTGAAGGAATGATGTACAAACACCGATTCAACTTATTAGTAGGATTCGAAGTGAAATCCGTCCCACTTAGAAAGAAAAGAAGGTTGGAGAGAAAGAAAAGGGCTAGTTAGGAGCGTGTGGACTATTTTGGAATGGTTTATGGTGTTGTTGACAGTAAGAAACTTATATTGGTGAAGGAATGATGTACAAACACCGATTCAACTTATTAGTAGGATTCGAAGTGAAATCCGTCCCACTTAGAAAGAAAAGAAGGTTGGAGAGAAAGAAAAGGGCTAGTTAGGAGCGTGTGGACTATTTTTAAATGGTTTGTACTGTTTTGTCCACAATTGTGTTATAATGGAGAAGGAATGATGTACAAACACTGATTCAACTTATTAGTAGGATTCGAAGTGAAATCCGTCCCACTTAGAAAGATAAGAAGGTTGGAGAGAAAGAAAAGGGCTAGTTAGGAGCGTGTGGACTATTTCGGTACGCTTTATGGTGTTGTTGACAATAAGAAACTTATATTGGTGAAGGAATGATGTACAAACACCGATTCAACTTATTAGTAGGATTCGAAGTGAAATCCGTCCCACTTAGAAAGAAAAGAAGGTTGGAGAGAAAGAAAATGGCTAGTTAGGAGCGTGTGGACTATTTTGGAATGGTTTATGGTGTTGTTGACAATAAGAAACTTATATTGGTGAAGGAATGATGTACAAACACCGATTCAACTTATTAGTAGGATTCGAAGTGAAATCCGTCCCACTTAGAAAGAAAAGAAGGTTGGAGAGAAAGAAAAGGGCTAGTTAGGAGCGTGTGGACTATTTTTAAATGGTTTGTACTGTTTTGTCCACAATTGTGTTATAATGGAGAAGGAATGATGTACAAACACTGATTCAACTTATTAGTAGGATTCGAAGTGAAATCCGTCCCACTTAGAAAGATAAGAAGGTTGGAGAGAAAGAAAAGGGCTAGTTAGGAGCGTGTGGACTATTTCGGTACGCTTTATGGTGTTGTTGACAATAAGAAACTTATATTGGTGAAGGAATGATGTACAAACACCGATTCAACTTATTAGTAGGATTCGAAGTGAAATCCGTCCCACTTAGAAAGAAAAGAAGGTTGGAGAGAAAGAAAAGGGCTAGTTAGGAGCGTGTGGACTATTTTGGAATGGTTTATGGTGTTGTTGACAGTAAGAAACTTATATTGGTGAAGGAATGATGTACAAACACCGATTCAACTTATTAGTAGGATTCGAAGTGAAATCCGTCCCACTTAGAAAGAAAAGAAGGTTGGAGAGAAAGAAAAGGGCTAGTTAGGAGCGTGTGGACTATTTTTAAATGGTTTGTACTGTTTTGTCCACAATTGTGTTATAATGGAGAAGGAATGATGTACAAACACTGATTCAACTTATTAGTAGGATTCGAAGTGAAATCCGTCCCACTTAGAAAGATAAGAAGGTTGGAGAGAAAGAAAAGGGCTAGTTAGGAGCGTGTGGACTATTTCGGTACGCTTTATGGTGTTGTTGACAATAAGAAACTTATATTGGTGAAGGAATGATGTACAAACACCGATTCAACTTATTAGTAGGATTCGAAGTGAAATCCGTCCCACTTAGAAAGAAAAGAAGGTTGGAGAGAAAGAAAATGGCTAGTTAGGAGCGTGTGGACTATTTTGGAATGGTTTATGGTGTTGTTGACAATAAGAAACTTATATTGGTGAAGGAATGATGTACAAACACCGATTCAACTTATTAGTAGGATTCGAAGTGAAATCCGTCCCACTTAGAAAGAAAAGAAGGTTGGAGAGAGAGAAAATGGCTAGTTAGGAGCGTGTGGACTATTTTGGAATGGTTTATGGTGTTGTTGACAATAAGAAACTTATATTGGTGAAGGAATGATGTACAAACACCGATTCAACTTATTAGTAGGATTCGAAGTGAAATCCGTCCCACTTAGAAAGAAAAGAAGGTTGGAGAGAAAGAAAATGGCTAGTTAGGAGCGTGTGGACTATTTTGAAATGGTTTGTACTGTTTTGTCCACAATTGTGTTATAATGGAGAAGGAATGATGTACAAACACCGATTCAACTTATTAGTAGGATTCGAAGTGAAATCCGTCCCACTTAGAAAGATAAGAAGGTTGGAGAGAAAGAAAAGGGCTAGTTAGGAGCGTGTGGACTATTTCGGTACGCTTTATGGTGTTGTTGACAATAAGAAACTTATATTGGTGAAGGAATGATGTACAAACACCGATTCAACTTATTAGTAGGATTCGAAGTGAAATCCGTCCCACTTAGAAAGAAAAGAAGGTTGGAGAGAAAGAAAAGGGCTAGTTAGGAGCGTGTGGACTATTTTGGAATGGTTTATGGTGTTGTTGACAGTAAGAAACTTATATTGGTGAAGGAATGATGTACAAACACCGATTCAACTTATTAGTAGGATTCGAAGTGAAATCCGTCCCACTTAGAAAGAAAAGAAGGTTGGAGAGAAAGAAAAGGGCTAGTTAGGAGCGTGTGGACTATTTTTAAATGGTTTGTACTGTTTTGTCCACAATTGTGTTATAATGGAGAAGGAATGATGTACAAACACTGATTCAACTTATTAGTAGGATTCGAAGTGAAATCCGTCCCACTTAGAAAGATAAGAAGGTTGGAGAGAAAGAAAAGGGCTAGTTAGGAGCGTGTGGACTATTTCGGTACGCTTTATGGTGTTGTTGACAATAAGAAACTTATATTGGTGAAAGAATGGTGTACAAACACCGATTCAACTTATTAGTAGGATTCGAAGTGAAATCCGTCCCACTTAGAAAGAAAAGAAGGTTGGAGAGAAAGAAAATGGCTAGTTAGGAGCGTGTTGACTATTTTGAAGTGGTTTGTAGTGTTTTCTCCACAATAGTCTTATAATGGAGAAGGAATGAAGTACAAACACCGATTCAACTTATTAGTAGGATTCGAAGTGAAATTCGTCCCACTTAAAAAGATAAGAAGGTTGGAGAGAAAGAAAAGGGCTAGTTTAGAGCGTGTGGACTATTTCGGTACGCTTTATGGTTTTGTTGACAATAAGAAACTTATATTGGTGAAGGAATGATGTACAAACACCGATTCAACTTATTAGTAGGATTCGAAGTGAAATCCGTCCCACTTAGAAAGAAAAGAAGGTTGGAGAGAAAGAAAAGGGCTAGTTAGGAGCGTGTGGACTATTTTGGAATGGTTTATGGTGTTGTTGACAATAAGAAACTTATATTGGTGAAGGAATGATGTACAAACACCGATTCAACTTATTAGTAGGATTCGAAGTGAAATCCGTCCCACTTAGAAAGAAAAGAAGGTTGGAGAGAAAGAAAATGGCTAGTTAGGAGCGTGTGGACTATTTTGGAATGGTTTATGGTGTTGTTGACAATAAGAAACTTATATTGGTGAAGGAATGATGTACAAACACCGATTCAACTTATTAGTAGGATTCGAAGTGAAATCCGTCCCACTTAGAAAGAAAAGAAGGTTGGAGAGAAAGAAAAGGGCTAGTTAGGAGCGTGTGGACTATTTTTAAATGGTTTGTACTGTTTTGTCCACAATTGTGTTATAATGGAGAAGGAATGATGTACAAACACTGATTCAACTTATTAGTAGGATTCGAAGTGAAATCCGTCCCACTTAGAAAGATAAGAAGGTTGGAGAGAAAGAAAAGGGCTAGTTAGGAGCGTGTGGACTATTTCGGTACGCTTTATGGTGTTGTTGACAATAAGAAACTTATATTGGTGAAGGAATGATGTACAAACACCGATTCAACTTATTAGTAGGATTCGAAGTGAAATCCGTCCCACTTAGAAAGAAAAGAAGGTTGGAGAGAAAGAAAATGGCTAGTTAGGAGCGTGTGGACTATTTTGGAATGGTTTATGGTGTTGTTGACAATAAGAAACTTATATTGGTGAAGGAATGATGTACAAACACCGATTCAACTTATTAGTAGGATTCGAAGTGAAATCCGTCCCACTTAGAAAGAAAAGAAGGTTGGAGAGAAAGAAAATGGCTAGTTAGGAGCGTGTGGACTATTTTGAAATGGTTTGTACTGTTTTGTCCACAATTGTGTTATAATGGAGAAGGAATGATGTACAAACACCGATTCAACTTATTAGTAGGATTCGAAGTGAAATCCGTCCCACTTAGAAAGATAAGAAGGTTGGAGAGAAAGAAAAGGGCTAGTTAGGAGCGTGTGGACTATTTCGGTACGCTTTATGGTGTTGTTGACAATAAGAAACTTATATTGGTGAAGGAATGATGTACAAACACCGATTCAACTTATTAGTAGGATTCGAAGTGAAATCCGTCCCACTTAGAAAGAAAAGAAGGTTGGAGAGAAAGAAAATGGCTAGTTAGGAGCGTGTGGACTATTTTGGAATGGTTTATGGTGTTGTTGACAATAAGAAACTTATATTGGTGAAGGAATGATGTACAAACACCGATTCAACTTATTAGTAGGATTCGAAGTGAAATCCGTCCCACTTAGAAAGAAAAGAAGGTTGGAGAGAAAGAAAATGGCTAGTTAGGAGCGTGTGGACTATTTTGAAATGGTTTGTACTGTTTTGTCCACAATTGTGTTATAATGGAGAAGGAATGATGTACAAACACCGATTCAACTTATTAGTAGGATTCGAAGTGAAATCCGTCCCACTTAGAAAGATAAGAAGGTTGGAGAGAAAGAAAAGGGCTAGTTAGGAGCGTGTGGACTATTTCGGTACGCTTTATGGTGTTGTTGACAATAAGAAACTTATATTGGTGAAGGAATGATGTACAAACACCGATTCAACTTATTAGTAGGATTCGAAGTGAAATCCGTCCCACTTAGAAAGAAAAGAAGGTTGGAGAGAAAGAAAAGGGCTAGTTAGGAGCGTGTGGACTATTTTGGAATGGTTTATGGTGTTGTTGACAGTAAGAAACTTATATTGGTGAAGGAATGATGTACAAACACCGATTCAACTTATTAGTAGGATTCGAAGTGAAATCCGTCCCACTTAGAAAGAAAAGAAGGTTGGAGAGAAAGAAAAGGGCTAGTTAGGAGCGTGTGGACTATTTTTAAATGGTTTGTACTGTTTTGTCCACAATTGTGTTATAATGGAGAAGGAATGATGTACAAACACTGATTCAACTTATTAGTAGGATTCGAAGTGAAATCCGTCCCACTTAGAAAGATAAGAAGGTTGGAGAGAAAGAAAAGGGCTAGTTAGGAGCGTGTGGACTATTTCGGTACGCTTTATGGTGTTGTTGACAATAAGAAACTTATATTGGTGAAAGAATGGTGTACAAACACCGATTCAACTTATTAGTAGGATTCGAAGTGAAATCCGTCCCACTTAGAAAGAAAAGAAGGTTGGAGAGAAAGAAAATGGCTAGTTAGGAGCGTGTTGACTATTTTGAAGTGGTTTGTAGTGTTTTCTCCACAATAGTCTTATAATGGAGAAGGAATGAAGTACAAACACCGATTCAACTTATTAGTAGGATTCGAAGTGAAATTCGTCCCACTTAAAAAGATAAGAAGGTTGGAGAGAAAGAAAAGGGCTAGTTTAGAGCGTGTGGACTATTTCGGTACGCTTTATGGTTTTGTTGACAATAAGAAACTTATATTGGTGAAGGAATGATGTACAAACACCGATTCAACTTATTAGTAGGATTCGAAGTGAAATCCGTCCCACTTAGAAAGAAAAAAAGGTTGGAGAGAAAGAAAATGGCTAGTTAGGAGCGTGTGGACTATTTTGGAATGGTTTATGGTGTTGTTGACAATAAGAAACTTATATTGGTGAAGGAATGATGTACAAACACCGATTCAACTTATTAGTAGGATTCGAAGTGAAATCCGTCCCACTTAGAAAGAAAAGAAGGTTGGAGAGAAAGAAAATGGCTAGTTAGGAGCGTGTGGACTATTTTGAAATGGTTTGTACTGTTTTGTCCACAATTGTGTTATAATGGAGAAGGAATGATGTACAAACACCGATTCAACTTATTAGTAGGATTCGAAGTGAAATCCGTCCCACTTAGAAAGATAAGAAGGTTGGAGAGAAAGAAAATGGCTAGTTAGGAGCGTGTGGACTATTTCGGTACGCTTTATGGTGTTGTTGACAATAAGAAACTTATATTGGCGAAGGAATGATGTACAAACACCGATTCAATTTATTAGTAGGATTCGAAGTGAAATCCGTCCCCCTTAGAAAGAAAAGAAGGTTGGAGAGAAAGAAAAGGGCTAGTTAGGAGCGTGTGGACTATTTTGGAATGGTTTATGGTGTTGTTGACAATAAGAAACTTATATTGGTGAAGGAATGATGTACAAACACCGATTCAACTTATTAGTAGGATTCGAAGTGAAATCCGTCCCACTTAGAAAGAAAAGAAGGTTGGAGAGAAAGAAAAGGGCTAGTTAGGAGCGTGTGGACTATTTTTAAATGGTCTGTACTGTTTTGTCCACAATTGTGTTATAATGGAGAAGGAATGATGTACAAACACTGATTCAACTTATTAGTAGGATTCGAAGTGAAATCCGTCCCACTTAGAAAGATAAGAAGGTTGGAGAGAAAGAAAAGGGCTAGTTTAGAGCGTGTGGACTATTTCGGTACGCTTTATGGTTTTGTTGACAATAAGAAACTTATATTGGTGAAGGAATGATGTACAAACACCGATTCAACTTATTAGTAGGATTCGAAGTGAAATCCGTCCCACTTAGAAAGAAAAAAAGGTTGGAGAGAAAGAAAATGGCTAGTTAGGAGCGTGTGGACTATTTTGGAATGGTTTATGGTGTTGTTGACAATAAGAAACTTATATTGGTGAAGGAATGATGTACAAACACCGATTCAACTTATTAGTAGGATTCGAAGTGAAATCCGTCCCACTTAGAAAGAAAAGAAGGTTGGAGAGAAAGAAAATGGCTAGTTAGGAGCGTGTGGACTATTTTGGAATGGTTTATGGTGTTGTTGACAATAAGAAACTTATATTGGTGAAGGAATGATGTACAAACACCGATTCAACTTATTAGTAGGATTCGAAGTGAAATCCGTCCCACTTAGAAAGAAAAGAAGGTTGGAGAGAAAGAAAAGGGCTAGTTAGGAGCGTGTGGACTATTTTTAAATGGTTTGTACTGTTTTGTCCACAATTGTGTTATAATGGAGAAGGAATGATGTACAAACACCGATTCAACTTATTAGTAGGATTCGAAGTGAAATCCGTCCCACTTAGAAAGATAAGAAGGTTGGAGAGAAAGAAAATGGCTAGTTAGGAGCGTGTGGACTATTTCGGTACGCTTTATGGTGTTGTTGACAATAAGAAACTTATATTGGTGAAGGAATGATGTACAAACACCGATTCAACTTATTAGTAGGATTCGAAGTGAAATCCGTCCCACTTAGAAAGAAAAGAAGGTTGGAGAGAAAGAAAAGGGCTAGTTAGGAGCGTGTGGACTATTTTGGAATGGTTTATGGTGTTGTTGACAATAAGAAACTTATATTGGTGAAGGAATGATGTACAAACACCGATTCAACTTATTAGTAGGATTCGAAGTGAAATCCGTCCCACTTAGAAAGAAAAGAAGGTTGGAGAGAAAGAAAAGGGCTAGTTAGGAGCGTGTGGACTATTTTGGAATGGTTTATGGTGTTGTTGACAATAAGAAACTTATATTGGTGAAGGAATGATGTACAAACACCGATTCAACTTATTAGTAGGATTCGAAGTGAAATTCGTCCCACTTAGAAAGAAAAGAAGGTTGGAGAGAAAGAAAATGGCTAGTTAGGAGCGTGTGGACTATTTTGAAATGGTTTGTACTGTTTTGTCCACAATTGTGTTATAATGGAGAAGGAATGATGTACAAACACCGATTCAACTTATTAGTAGGATTCGAAGTGAAATTCGTCCCACTTAGAAAGAAAAGAAGGTTGGAGAGAAAGAAAATGGCTAGTTAGGAGCGTGTGGACTATTTTGAAATGGTTTGTACTGTTTTGTCCACAATTGTGTTATAATGGAGAAGGAATGATGTACAAACACCGATTCAACTTATTAGTAGGATTCGAAGTGAAATCCGTCCCACTTAGAAAGATAAGAAGGTTGGAGAGAAAGAAAATGGCTAGTTAGGAGCGTGTGGACTATTTCGGTACGCTTTATGGTGTTGTTGACAATAAGAAACTTATATTGGTGAAGGAATGATGTACAAACACCGATTCAACTTATTAGTAGGATTCGAAGTGAAATCCGTCCCACTTAGAAAGAAAAGAAGGTTGGAGAGAAAGAAAAGGGCTAGTTAGGAGCGTGTGGACTATTTTGGAATGGTTTATGGTGTTGTTGACAATAAGAAACTTATATTGGTGAAGGAATGATGTACAAACACCGATTCAACTTATTAGTAGGATTCGAAGTGAAATCCGTCCCACTTAGAAAGAAAAGAAGGTTGGAGAGAAAGAAAATGGCTAGTTAGGAGCGTGTGGACTATTTTGAAATGGTTTGTACTATTTTGTCCACAATTGTGTTATAATGGAGAAGGAATGATGTACAAACACCGATTCAACTTATTAGTAGGATTCGAAGTGAAATCCGTCCCACTTAGAAAGATAAGAAGGTTGGAGAGAAAGAAAATGGCTAGTTAGGAGCGTGTGGACTATTTCGGTACGCTTTATGGTGTTGTTGACAATAAGAAACTTATATTGGTGAAAGAATGGTGTACAAACACCGATTCAACTTATTAGTAGGATTCGAAGTGAAATCCGTCCCACTTAGAAAGAAAAGAAGGTTGGAGAGAAAGAAAATGGCTAGTTAGGAGCGTGTTGACTATTTTGAAGTGGTTTGTAGTGTTTTCTCCACAATAGTCTTATAATGGAGAAGGAATGAAGTACAAACACCGATTCAACTTATTAGTAGGATTCGAAGTGAAATTCGTCCCACTTAAAAAGATAAGAAGGTTGGAGAGAAAGAAAAGGGCTAGTTTAGAGCGTGTGGACTATTTCGGTACGCTTTATGGTTTTGTTGACAATAAGAAACTTATATTGGTGAAGGAATGATGTACAAACACCGATTCAACTTATTAGTAGGATTCGAAGTGAAATCCGTCCCACTTAGAAAGAAAAAAAGGTTGGAGAGAAAGAAAATGGCTAGTTAGGAGCGTGTGGACTATTTTGGAATGGTTTATGGTGTTGTTGACAATAAGAAACTTATATTGGTGAAGGAATGATGTACAAACACCGATTCAACTTATTAGTAGGATTCGAAGTGAAATCCGTCCCACTTAGAAAGAAAAGAAGGTTGGAGAGAAAGAAAATGGCTAGTTAGGAGCGTGTGGACTATTTTGAAATGGTTTGTACTGTTTTGTCCACAATTGTGTTATAATGGAGAAGGAATGATGTACAAACACCGATTCAACTTATTAGTAGGATTCGAAGTGAAATCCGTCCCACTTAGAAAGATAAGAAGGTTGGAGAGAAAGAAAATGGCTAGTTAGGAGCGTGTGGACTATTTCGGTACGCTTTATGGTGTTGTTGACAATAAGAAACTTATATTGGCGAAGGAATGATGTACAAACACCGATTCAATTTATTAGTAGGATTCGAAGTGAAATCCGTCCCCCTTAGAAAGAAAAGAAGGTTGGAGAGAAAGAAAAGGGCTAGTTAGGAGCGTGTGGACTATTTTGGAATGGTTTATGGTGTTGTTGACAATAAGAAACTTATATTGGTGAAGGAATGATGTACAAACACCGATTCAACTTATTAGTAGGATTCGAAGTGAAATCCGTCCCACTTAGAAAGAAAAGAAGGTTGGAGAGAAAGAAAAGGGCTAGTTAGGAGCGTGTGGACTATTTTTAAATGGTCTGTACTGTTTTGTCCACAATTGTGTTATAATGGAGAAGGAATGATGTACAAACACTGATTCAACTTATTAGTAGGATTCGAAGTGAAATCCGTCCCACTTAGAAAGATAAGAAGGTTGGAGAGAAAGAAAAGGGCTAGTTTAGAGCGTGTGGACTATTTCGGTACGCTTTATGGTTTTGTTGACAATAAGAAACTTATATTGGTGAAGGAATGATGTACAAACACCGATTCAACTTATTAGTAGGATTCGAAGTGAAATCCGTCCCACTTAGAAAGAAAAAAAGGTTGGAGAGAAAGAAAATGGCTAGTTAGGAGCGTGTGGACTATTTTGGAATGGTTTATGGTGTTGTTGACAATAAGAAACTTATATTGGTGAAGGAATGATGTACAAACACCGATTCAACTTATTAGTAGGATTCGAAGTGAAATCCGTCCCACTTAGAAAGAAAAGAAGGTTGGAGAGAAAGAAAATGGCTAGTTAGGAGCGTGTGGACTATTTTGGAATGGTTTATGGTGTTGTTGACAATAAGAAACTTATATTGGTGAAGGAATGATGTACAAACACCGATTCAACTTATTAGTAGGATTCGAAGTGAAATCCGTCCCACTTAGAAAGAAAAGAAGGTTGGAGAGAAAGAAAAGGGCTAGTTAGGAGCGTGTGGACTATTTTTAAATGGTTTGTACTGTTTTGTCCACAATTGTGTTATAATGGAGAAGGAATGATGTACAAACACCGATTCAACTTATTAGTAGGATTCGAAGTGAAATCCGTCCCACTTAGAAAGATAAGAAGGTTGGAGAGAAAGAAAATGGCTAGTTAGGAGCGTGTGGACTATTTCGGTACGCTTTATGGTGTTGTTGACAATAAGAAACTTATATTGGTGAAGGAATGATGTACAAACACCGATTCAACTTATTAGTAGGATTCGAAGTGAAATCCGTCCCACTTAGAAAGAAAAGAAGGTTGGAGAGAAAGAAAAGGGCTAGTTAGGAGCGTGTGGACTATTTTGGAATGGTTTATGGTGTTGTTGACAATAAGAAACTTATATTGGTGAAGGAATGATGTACAAACACCGATTCAACTTATTAGTAGGATTCGAAGTGAAATCCGTCCCACTTAGAAAGAAAAGAAGGTTGGAGAGAAAGAAAAGGGCTAGTTAGGAGCGTGTGGACTATTTTGGAATGGTTTATGGTGTTGTTGACAATAAGAAACTTATATTGGTGAAGGAATGATGTACAAACACCGATTCAACTTATTAGTAGGATTCGAAGTGAAATTCGTCCCACTTAGAAAGAAAAGAAGGTTGGAGAGAAAGAAAATGGCTAGTTAGGAGCGTGTGGACTATTTTGAAATGGTTTGTACTGTTTTGTCCACAATTGTGTTATAATGGAGAAGGAATGATGTACAAACACCGATTCAACTTATTAGTAGGATTCGAAGTGAAATTCGTCCCACTTAGAAAGAAAAGAAGGTTGGAGAGAAAGAAAATGGCTAGTTAGGAGCGTGTGGACTATTTTGAAATGGTTTGTACTGTTTTGTCCACAATTGTGTTATAATGGAGAAGGAATGATGTACAAACACCGATTCAACTTATTAGTAGGATTCGAAGTGAAATCCGTCCCACTTAGAAAGATAAGAAGGTTGGAGAGAAAGAAAATGGCTAGTTAGGAGCGTGTGGACTATTTCGGTACGCTTTATGGTGTTGTTGACAATAAGAAACTTATATTGGTGAAGGAATGATGTACAAACACCGATTCAACTTATTAGTAGGATTCGAAGTGAAATCCGTCCCACTTAGAAAGAAAAGAAGGTTGGAGAGAAAGAAAAGGGCTAGTTAGGAGCGTGTGGACTATTTTGGAATGGTTTATGGTGTTGTTGACAATAAGAAACTTATATTGGTGAAGGAATGATGTACAAACACCGATTCAACTTATTAGTAGGATTCGAAGTGAAATCCGTCCCACTTAGAAAGAAAAGAAGGTTGGAGAGAAAGAAAATGGCTAGTTAGGAGCGTGTGGACTATTTTGAAATGGTTTGTACTATTTTGTCCACAATTGTGTTATAATGGAGAAGGAATGATGTACAAACACCGATTCAACTTATTAGTAGGATTCGAAGTGAAATCCGTCCCACTTAGAAAGATAAGAAGGTTGGAGAGAAAGAAAATGGCTAGTTAGGAGCGTGTGGACTATTTCGGTACGCTTTATGGTGTTGTTGACAATAAGAAACTTATATTGGTGAAGGAATGATGTACAAACACCGATTCAACTTATTAGTAGGATTCGAAGTGAAATCCGTCCCACTTAGAAAGATAAGAAGGTTGGAGAGAAAGAAAATGGCTAGTTAGGAGCGTGTGGACTATTTCGGTACGCTTTATGGTGTTGTTGACAATAAGAAACTTATATTGGTGAAGGAATGATGTACAAACACCGATTCAACTTATTAGTAGGATTCGAAGTGAAATCCGTCCCACTTAGAAAGAAAAGAAGGTTGGAGAGAAAGAAAAGGGCTAGTTAGGAGCGTGTGGACTATTTTGGAATGGTTTATGGTGTTGTTGACAATAAGAAACTTATATTGGTGAAGGAATGATGTACAAACACCGATTCAACTTATTAGTAGGATTCGAAGTGAAATCCGTCCCACTTAGAAAGAAAAGAAGGTTGGAGAGAAAGAAAATGGCTAGTTAGGAGCGTGTGGACTATTTTGAAATGGTTTGTACTGTTTTGTCCACAATTGTGTTATAATGGAGAAGGAATGATGTACAAACACCGATTCAACTTATTAGTAGGATTCGAAGTGAAATCCGTCCCACTTAGAAAGATAAGAAGGTTGGAGAGAAAGAAAATGGCTAGTTAGGAGCGTGTGGACTATTTCGGTACGCTTTATGGTGTTGTTGACAATAAGAAACTTATATTGGTGAAGGAATGATGTACAAACACCGATTCAACTTATTAGTAGGATTCGAAGTGAAATCCGTCCCACTTAGAAAGAAAAGAAGGTTGGAGAGAAAGAAAAGGGTTAGTTAGGAGCGTGTGGACTATTTTGGAATGGTTTATGGTGTTGTTGACAATAAGAAACTTATATTGGTGAAGGAATGATGTACAAACACCGATTCAACTTATTAGTAGGATTCGAAGTGAAATCCGTCCCACTTAGAAAGAAAAGAAGGTTGGAGAGAAAGAAAAGGGCTAGTTAGGAGCGTGTGGACTATTTTCAAATGCTTTGTACTGTTTTGTCCACAATTGTGTTATAATGGAGAAGGAATGATATACAAACACCGATTCAACTTATTAGTAGGATTCGAAGTGAAATCCGTCCCACTTAGAAAGATAAGAAGGTTGGAGAGAAAGAAAAGGGCTAGTTAGGAGCGTGTGGACTATTTCGGTACGCTTTATGGTGTTGTTGACAATAAGAAACTTATATTGGTGAAGGAATGATGTACAAACACCGATTCAACTTATTAGTAGGATTCGAAGTGAAATCCGTCCCACTTAGAAAGAAAAGAAGGTTGGAGAGAAAGAAAATGGCTAGTTAGGAGCGTGTGGACTATTTTGGAATGGTTTATGGTGTTGTTGACAATAAGAAACTTATATTGGTGAAGGAATGATGTACAAACACCGATTCAACTTATTAGTAGGATTCGAAGTGAAATCCGTCCCACTTAGAAAGAAAAGAAGGTTGGAGAGAAAGAAAATGGCTAGTTAGGAGCGTGTGGACTATTTTGAAATGGTTTGTACTGTTTTGTCCACAATTGTGTTATAATGGAGAAGGAATGATGTACAAACACCGATTCAACATATTAGTAGGATTCGAAGTGAAATCCGTCCCACTTAGAAAGATAAGAAGGTTGGAGAGAAAGAAAATGGCTAGTTAGGAGCGTGTGGACTATTTTGAAATGGTTTGTACTGTTTTGTCCACAATTGTGTTATAATGGAGAAGGAATGATGTACAAACACCGATCCAACTTATTAGTAGGATTCGAAGTGAAATCCGTCCCACTTAGAAAGATAAGAAGGTTGGAGAGAAAGAAAATGGCTAGTTAGGAGCGTGTGGACTATTTCGGTACGCTTTATGGTGTTGTTGACAATAAGAAACTTATATTGGTGAAGGAATGATGTACAAACACCGATTCAACTTATTAGTAGGATTCGAAGTGAAATCCGTCTCACTTAGAAAGAAAAGAAGGTTGGAGAGAAAGAAAATGGCTAGTTAGGAGCGTGTGGACTATTTTGGAATGGTTTATGGTGTTGTTGACAATAAGAAACTTATATTGGTGAAGGAATGATGTACAAACACCGATTCAACTTATTAGTAGGATTCGAAGTGAAATCCGTCCCACTTAGAAAGAAAAGAAGGTTGGAGAGAAAGAAAAGGGCTAGTTAGGAGCGTGTGGACTATTTTTAAATGGTTTGTACTGTTTTGTCCACAATTGTGTTATAATGGAGAAGGAATGATGTACAAACACCGATTCAACTTATTAGTAGGATTCGAAGTGAAATCCGTCCCACTTAGATAGATAAGAAGGTTGGAGAGAAAGAAAATGGCTAGTTAGGAGCGTGTGGACTATTTCGGTACGCTTTATGGTGTTGTTGACAATAAGAAACTTATATTGGTGAAGGAATGATGTACAAACACCGATTCAACTTATTAGTAGGATTCGAAGTGAAATCCGTCCCACTTAGAAAGAAAAGAAGGTTGGAGAGAAAGAAAAGGGCTAGTTAGGAGCGTGTGGACTATTTTTAAATGGTTTGTACTGTTTTGTCCACAATTGTGTTATAATGGAGAAGGAATGATGTACAAACACCGATTCAACTTATTAGTAGGATTCGAAGTGAAATCCGTCCCACTTAGAAAGAAAAGAAGGTTGGAGAGAAAGAAAAGGGCTAGTTAGGAGCGTGTGGACTATTTTGGAATGGTTTATGGTGTTGTTGACAATAAGAAACTTATATTGGTGAAGGAATGATGTACAAACACCGATTCAACTTATTAGTAGGATTCGAAGTGAAATCCGTCCCACTTAGAAAGAAAAGAAGGTTGGAGAGAAAGAAAAGGGCTAGTTAGGAGCGTGTGGACTATTTTTAAATGGTTTGTACTGTTTTGTCCACAATTGTGTTATAATGGAGAAGGAATGATGTACAAACACTGATTCAACTTATTAGTAGGATTCGAAGTGAAATCCGTCCCACTTAGAAAGATAAGAAGGTTGGAGAGAAAGAAAAGGGCTAGTTAGGAGCGTGTGGACTATTTCGGTACGCTTTATGGTGTTGTTGACAATAAGAAACTTATATTGGTGAAGGAATGATGTACAAACACCGATTCAACTTATTAGTAGGATTCGAAGTGAAATCCGTCCCACTTAGAAAGAAAAGAAGGTTGGAGAGAAAGAAAAGGGCTAGTTAGGAGCGTGTGGACTATTTTTAAATGGTTTGTACTGTTTTGTCCACAATTGTGTTATAATGGAGAAGGAATGATGTACAAACACCGATTCAACTTATTAGTAGGATTCGAAGTGAAATCCGTCCCACTTAGAAAGATAAGAAGGTTGGAGAGAAAGAAAATGGCTAGTTAGGAGCGTGTGGACTATTTCGGTACACTTTATGGTGTTGTTGACAATAAGAAACTTATATTGGTGAAGGAATGATGTACAAACACCGATTCAACTTATTAGTAGGATTCGAAGTGAAATCCGTCCCACTTAGAAAGAAAAGAAGGTTGGAGAGAAAGAAAAGGGCTAGTTAGGAGCGTGTGGACTATTTTGGAATGGTTTATGGTGTTGTTGACAATAAGAAACTTATATTGGTGAAGGAATGATGTACAAACACCGATTCAACTTATTAGTAGGATTCGAAGTGAAATCCGTCCCACTTAGAAAGAAAAGAAGGTTGGAGAGAAAGAAAAGGGCTAGTTAGGAGCGTGTGGACTATTTTTAAATGGTTTGTACTGTTTTGTCCACAATTGTGTTATAATGGAGAAGGAATGATGTACAAACACCGATTCAACTTATTAGTAGGATTCGAAGTGAAATCCGTCCCACTTAGAAAGATAAGAAGGTTGGAGAGAAAGAAAATGGCTAGTTAGGAGCGTGTGGACTATTTCGGTACGCTTTATGGTGTTGTTGACAATAAGAAACTTATATTGGTGAAGGAATGATGTACAAACACCGATTCAACTTATTAGTAGGATTCGAAGTGAAATCCGTCCCACTTAGAAAGAAAAGAAGGTTGGAGAGAAAGAAAAGGGCTAGTTAGGAGCGTGTGGACTATTTTGGAATGGTTTATGGTGTTGTTGACAATAAGAAACTTATATTGGTGAAGGAATGATGTACAAACACCGATTCAACTTATTAGTAGGATTCGAAGTGAAATCCGTCCCACTTAGAAAGAAAAGAAGGTTGGAGAGAAAGAAAAGGGCTAGTTAGGAGCGTGTGGACTATTTTTAAATGGTTTGTACTGTTTTGTCCACAATTGTGTTATAATGGAGAAGGAATGATGTACAAACACTGATTCAACTTATTAGTAGGATTCGAAGTGAAATCCGTCCCACTTAGAAAGATAAGAAGGTTGGAGAGAAAGAAAAGGGCTAGTTAGGAGCGTGTGGACTATTTCGGTACGCTTTATGGTGTTGTTGACAATAAGAAACTTATATTGGTGAAGGAATGATGTACAAACACCGATTCAACTTATTAGTAGGATTCGAAGTGAAATCCGTCCCACTTAGAAAGAAAAGAAGGTTGGAGAGAAAGAAAAGGGCTAGTTAGGAGCGTGTGGACTATTTTTAAATGGTTTGTACTGTTTTGTCCACAATTGTGTTATAATGGAGAAGGAATGATGTACAAACACCGATTCAACTTATTAGTAGGATTCGAAGTGAAATCCGTCCCACTTAGAAAGATAAGAAGGTTGGAGAGAAAGAAAATGGCTAGTTAGGAGCGTGTGGACTATTTCGGTACGCTTTATGGTGTTGTTGACAATAAGAAACTTATATTGGTGAAGGAATGATGTACAAACACCGATTCAACTTATTAGTAGGATTCGAAGTGAAATCCGTCCCACTTAGAAAGAAAAGAAGGTTGGAGAGAAAGAAAAGGGCTAGTTAGGAGCGTGTGGACTATTTTGGAATGGTTTATGGTGTTGTTGACAATAAGAAACTTATATTGGTGAAGGAATGATGTACAAACACCGATTCAACTTATTAGTAGGATTCGAAGTGAAATCCGTCCCACTTAGAAAGAAAAGAAGGTTGGAGAGAAAGAAAAGGGATAGTTAGGAGCGTGTGGACTATTTTTAAATGGTTTGTACTGTTTTGTCCACAATTGTGTTATAATGGAGAAGGAATGATGTACAAACACTGATTCAACTTATTAGTAGGATTCGAAGTGAAATCCGTCCCACTTAGAAAGAAAAGAAGGTTGGAGAGAAAGAAAAGGGCTAGTTAGGAGCGTGTGGACTATTTTGGAATGGTTTATGGTGTTGTTGACAATAAGAAACTTATATTGGTGAAGGAATGATGTACAAACACCGATTCAACTTATTAGTAGGATTCGAAGTGAAATCCGTCCCACTTAGAAAGAAAAGAAGGTTGGAGAGAAAGAAAAGGGCTAGTTAGGAGCGTGTGGACTATTTTCAAATGCTTTGTACTGTTTTGTCCACAATTGTGTTATAATGGAGAAGGAATGATATACAAACACCGATTCAACTTATTAGTAGGATTCGAAGTGAAATCCGTCCCACTTAGAAAGATAAGAAGGTTGGAGAGAAAGAAAAGGGCTAGTTAGGAGCGTGTGGACTATTTCGGTACGCTTTATGGTGTTGTTGACAATAAGAAACTTATATTGGTGAAGGAATGATGTACAAACACCGATTCAACTTATTAGTAGGATTCGAAGTGAAATCCGTCCCACTTAGAAAGAAAAGAAGGTTGGAGAGAAAGAAAATGGCTAGTTAGGAGCGTGTGGACTATTTTGGAATGTTTTATGGTGTTGTTGACAATAAGAAACTTATATTGGTGAAGGAATGATGTACAAACACCGATTCAACTTATTAGTAGGATTCGAAGTGAAATCCGTCCCACTTAGAAAGAAAAGAAGGTTGGAGAGAAAGAAAATGGCTAGTTAGGAGCGTGTGGACTATTTTGAAATGGTTTGTACTGTTTTGTCCACAATTGTGTTATAATGGAGAAGGAATGATGTACAAACACCGATTCAACATATTAGTAGGATTCGAAGTGAAATCCGTCCCACTTAGAAAGATAAGAAGGTTGGAGAGAAAGAAAATGGCTAGTTAGGAGCGTGTGGACTATTTTGAAATGGTTTGTACTGTTTTGTCCACAATTGTGTTATAATGGAGAAGGAATGATGTACAAACACCGATCCAACTTATTAGTAGGATTCGAAGTGAAATCCGTCCCACTTAGAAAGATAAGAAGGTTGGAGAGAAAGAAAATGGCTAGTTAGGAGCGTGTGGACTATTTCGGTACGCTTTATGGTGTTGTTGACAATAAGAAACTTATATTGGTGAAGGAATGATGTACAAACACCGATTCAACTTATTAGTAGGATTCGAAGTGAAATCCGTCTCACTTAGAAAGAAAAGAAGGTTGGAGAGAAAGAAAAGGGCTAGTTAGGAGCGTGTGGACTATTTTGGAATGGTTTATGGTGTTGTTGACAATAAGAAACTTATATTGGTGAAGGAATGATGTACAAACACCGATTCAACTTATTAGTAGGATTCGAAGTGAAATCCGTCTCACTTAGAAAGAAAAGAAGGTTGGAGAGAAAGAAAAGGGCTAGTTAGGAGCGTGTGGACTATTTTTAAATGGTTTGTACTGTTTTGTCCACAATTGTGTTATAATGGAGAAGGAATGATGTACAAACACTGATTCAACTTATTAGTAGGATTCGAAGTGAAATCCGTCCCACTTAGAAAGATAAGAAGGTTGGAGAGAAAGAAAAGGGCTAGTTAGGAGCGTGTGGACTATTTCGGTACGCTTTATGGTGTTGTTGACAATAAGAAACTTATATTGGTGAAGGAATGATGTACAAACACCGATTCAACTTATTAGTAGGATTCGAAGTGAAATCCGTCCCACTTAGAAAGAAAAGAAGGTTGGAGAGAAAGAAAAGGGCTAGTTAGGAGCGTGTGGACTATTTTTAAATGGTTTGTACTGTTTTGTCCACAATTGTGTTATAATGGAGAAGGAATGATGTACAAACACCGATTCAACTTATTAGTAGGATTCGAAGTGAAATCCGTCCCACTTAGAAAGATAAGAAGGTTGGAGAGAAAGAAAATGGCTAGTTAGGAGCGTGTGGACTATTTCGGTACGCTTTATGGTGTTGTTGACAATAAGAAACTTATATTGGTGAAGGAATGATGTACAAACACCGATTCAACTTATTAGTAGGATTCGAAGTGAAATCCGTCCCACTTAGAAAGAAAAGAAGGTTGGAGAGAAAGAAAAGGGCTAGTTAGGAGCGTGTGGACTATTTTGGAATGGTTTATGGTGTTGTTGACAATAAGAAACTTATATTGGTGAAGGAATGATGTACAAACACCGATTCAACTTATTAGTAGGATTCGAAGTGAAATCCGTCCCACTTAGAAAGAAAAGAAGGTTGGAGAGAAAGAAAAGGGCTAGTTAGGAGCGTGTGGACTATTTTTAAATGGTTTGTACTGTTTTGTCCACAATTGTGTTATAATGGAGAAGGAATGATGTACAAACACTGATTCAACTTATTAGTAGGATTCGAAGTGAAATCCGTCCCACTTAGAAAGATAAGAAGGTTGGAGAGAAAGAAAAGGGCTAGTTAGGAGCGTGTGGACTATTTCGGTACGCTTTATGGTGTTGTTGACAATAAGAAACTTATATTGGTGAAGGAATGATGTACAAACACCGATTCAACTTATTAGTAGGATTCGAAGTGAAATCCGTCCCACTTAGAAAGAAAAGAAGGTTGGAGAGAAAGAAAAGGGCTAGTTAGGAGCGTGTGGACTATTTTTAAATGGTTTGTACTGTTTTGTCCACAATTGTGTTATAATGGAGAAGGAATGATGTACAAACACTGATTCAACTTATTAGTAGGATTCGAAGTGAAATCCGTCCCACTTAGAAAGATAAGAAGGTTGGAGAGAAAGAAAAGGGCTAGTTAGGAGCGTGTGGACTATTTCGGTACGCTTTATGGTGTTGTTGACAATAAGAAACTTATATTGGTGAAGGAATGATGTACAAACACCGATTCAACTTATTAGTAGGATTCGAAGTGAAATCCGTCCCACTTAGAAAGAAAAGAAGGTTGGAGAGAAAGAAAATGGCTAGTTAGGAGCGTGTGGACTATTTTGGAATGGTTTATGGTGTTGTTGACAATAAGAAACTTATATTGGTGAAGGAATGATGTACAAACACCGATTCAACTTATTAGTAGGATTCGAAGTGAAATCCGTCCCACTTAGAAAGAAAAGAAGGTTGGAGAGAAAGAAAATGGCTAGTTAGGAGCGTGTGGACTATTTTGAAATGGTTTGTACTGTTTTGTCCACAATTGTGTTATAATGGAGAAGGAATGATGTACAAACACCGATTCAACTTATTAGTAGGATTCGAAGTGAAATCCGTCCCACTTAGAAAGATAAGAAGGTTGGAGAGAAAGAAAATGGCTAGTTAGGAGCGTGTGGACTATTTCGGTACGCTTTATGGTGTTGTTGACAATAAGAAACTTATATTGGTGAAGGAATGATGAACAAACACCGATTCAACTTATTAGTAGGATTCGAAGTGAAATCCGTCCCACTTAGAAAGAAAAGAAGGTTGGAGAGAAAGAAAAGGGCTAGTTAGGAGCGTGTGGACTATTTTGGAATGGTTTATGGTGTTGTTGACAATAAGAAACTTATATTGGTGAAGGAATGATGTACAAACACCGATTCAACTTATTAGTAGGATTCGAAGTGAAATCCGTCCCACTTAGAAAGAAAAGAAGGTTGGAGAGAAAGAAAATGGCTAGTTAGGAGCGTGTGGACTATTTTCAAATGGTTTGTACTGTTTTGTCCACAATTGTGTTATAATGGAGAAGGAATGATATACAAACACCGATTCAACTTATTAGTAGGATTCGAAGTGAAATCCGTCCCACTTAGAAAGATAAGAAGGTTGGAGAGAAAGAAAAGGGCTAGTTAGGAGCGTGTGGACTATTTCGGTACGCTTTATGGTGTTGTTGACAATAAGAAACTTATATTGGTGAAGGAATGATGTACAAACACCGATTCAACTTATTAGTAGGATTCGAAGTGAAATCCGTCCCACTTAGAAAGAAAAGAAGGTTGGAGAGAAAGAAAAGGGCTAGTTAGGAGCGTGTGGACTATTTTGGAATGGTTTATGGTGTTGTTGACAATAAGAAACTTATATTGGTGAAGGAATGATGTACAAACACCGATTCAACTTATTAGTAGGATTCGAAGTGAAATCCGTCCCACTTAGAAAGAAAAGAAGGTTGGAGAGAAAGAAAAGGGCTAGTTAGGAGCGTGTGGACTATTTTTAAATGGTTTGTACTGTTTTGTCCACAATTGTGTTATAATGGAGAAGGAATGATGTACAAACACTGATTCAACTTATTAGTAGGATTCGAAGTGAAATCCGTCCCACTTAGAAAGATAAGAAGGTTGGAGAGAAAGAAAAGGGCTAGTTAGGAGCGTGTGGACTATTTCGGTACGCTTTATGGTGTTGTTGACAATAAGAAACTTATATTGGTGAAGGAATGATGTACAAACACCGATTCAACTTATTAGTAGGATTCGAAGTGAAATCCGTCCCACTTAGAAAGAAAAGAAGGTTGGAGAGAAAGAAAATGGCTAGTTAGGAGCGTGTGGACTATTTTGGAATGGTTTATGGTGTTGTTGACAATAAGAAACTTATATTGGTGAAGGAATGATGTACAAACACCGATTCAACTTATTAGTAGGATTCGAAGTGAAATCCGTCCCACTTAGAAAGAAAAGAAGGTTGGAGAGAAAGAAAATGGCTAGTTAGGAGCGTGTGGACTATTTTGAAATGGTTTGTACTGTTTTGTCCACAATTGTGTTATAATGGAGAAGGAATGATGTACAAACACCGATTCAACTTATTAGTAGGATTCGAAGTGAAATCCGTCCCACTTAGAAAGATAAGAAGGTTGGAGAGAAAGAAAATGGCTAGTTAGGAGCGTGTGGACTATTTCGGTACGCTTTATGGTGTTGTTGACAATAAGAAACTTATATTGGTGAAGGAATGATGAACAAACACCGATTCAACTTATTAGTAGGATTCGAAGTGAAATCCGTCCCACTTAGAAAGAAAAGAAGGTTGGAGAGAAAGAAAAGGGCTAGTTAGGAGCGTGTGGACTATTTTGGAATGGTTTATGGTGTTGTTGACAATAAGAAACTTATATTGGTGAAGGAATGATGTACAAACACCGATTCAACTTATTAGTAGGATTCGAAGTGAAATCCGTCCCACTTAGAAAGAAAAGAAGGTTGGAGAGAAAGAAAATGGCTAGTTAGGAGCGTGTGAACTATTTTCAAATGGTTTGTACTGTTTTGTCCACAATTGTGTTATAATGGAGAAGGAATGATATACAAACACCGATTCAACTTATTAGTAGGATTCGAAGTGAAATCCGTCCCACTTAGAAAGATAAGAAGGTTGGAGAGAAAGAAAAGGGCTAGTTAGGAGCGTGTGGACTATTTCGGTACGCTTTATGGTGTTGTTGACAATAAGAAACTTATATTGGTGAAGGAATGATGTACAAACACCGATTCAACTTATTAGTAGGATTCGAAGTGAAATCCGTCCCACTTAGAAAGAAAAGAAGGTTGGAGAGAAAGAAAAGGGCTAGTTAGGAGCGTGTGGACTATTTTGGAATGGTTTATGGTGTTGTTGACAATAAGAAACTTATATTGGTGAAGGAATGATGTACAAACACCGATTCAACTTATTAGTAGGATTCGAAGTGAAATCCGTCCCACTTAGAAAGAAAAGAAGGTTGGAGAGAAAGAAAAGGGCTAGTTAGGAGCGTGTGGACTATTTTTAAATGGTTTGTACTGTTTTGTCCACAATTGTGTTATAATGGAGAAGGAATGATGTACAAACACTGATTCAACTTATTAGTAGGATTCGAAGTGAAATCCGTCCCACTTAGAAAGATAAGAAGGTTGGAGAGAAAGAAAAGGGCTAGTTAGGAGCGTGTGGACTATTTCGGTACGCTTTATGGTGTTGTTGACAATAAGAAACTTATATTGGTGAAGGAATGATGTACAAACACCGATTCAACTTATTAGTAGGATTCGAAGTGAAATCCGTCCCACTTAGAAAGAAAAGAAGGTTGGAGAGAAAGAAAATGGCTAGTTAGGAGCGTGTGGACTATTTTGGAATGGTTTATGGTGTTGTTGACAATAAGAAACTTATATTGGTGAAGGAATGATGTACAAACACCGATTCAACTTATTAGTAGGATTCGAAGTGAAATCCGTCCCACTTAGAAAGAAAAGAAGGTTGGAGAGAAAGAAAATGGCTAGTTAGGAGCGTGTGGACTATTTTGAAATGGTTTGTACTGTTTTGTCCACAATTGTGTTATAATGGAGAAGGAATGATGTACAAACACCGATTCAACTTATTAGTAGGATTCGAAGTGAAATCCGTCCCACTTAGAAAGATAAGAAGGTTGGAGAGAAAGAAAATGGCTAGTTAGGAGCGTGTGGACTATTTCGGTACGCTTTATGGTGTTGTTGACAATAAGAAACTTATATTGGTGAAGGAATGATGAACAAACACCGATTCAACTTATTAGTAGGATTCGAAGTGAAATCCGTCCCACTTAGAAAGAAAAGAAGGTTGGAGAGAAAGAAAAGGGCTAGTTAGGAGCGTGTGGACTATTTTGGAATGGTTTATGGTGTTGTTGACAATAAGAAACTTATATTGGTGAAGGAATGATGTACAAACACCGATTCAACTTATTAGTAGGATTCGAAGTGAAATCCGTCCCACTTAGAAAGAAAAGAAGGTTGGAGAGAAAGAAAATGGCTAGTTAGGAGCGTGTGGACTATTTTCAAATGGTTTGTACTGTTTTGTCCACAATTGTGTTATAATGGAGAAGGAATGATATACAAACACCGATTCAACTTATTAGTAGGATTCGAAGTGAAATCCGTCCCACTTAGAAAGATAAGAAGGTTGGAGAGAAAGAAAAGGGCTAGTTAGGAGCGTGTGGACTATTTCGGTACGCTTTATGGTGTTGTTGACAATAAGAAACTTATATTGGTGAAGGAATGATGTACAAACACCGATTCAACTTATTAGTAGGATTCGAAGTGAAATCCGTCCCACTTAGAAAGAAAAGAAGGTTGGAGAGAAAGAAAAGGGCTAGTTAGGAGCGTGTGGACTATTTTGGAATGGTTTATGGTGTTGTTGACAATAAGAAACTTATATTGGTGAAGGAATGATGTACAAACACCGATTCAACTTATTAGTAGGATTCGAAGTGAAATCCGTCCCACTTAGAAAGAAAAGAAGGTTGGAGAGAAAGAAAAGGGCTAGTTAGGAGCGTGTGGACTATTTTTAAATGGTTTGTACTGTTTTGTCCACAATTGTGTTATAATGGAGAAGGAATGATGTACAAACACTGATTCAACTTATTAGTAGGATTCGAAGTGAAATCCGTCCCACTTAGAAAGATAAGAAGGTTGGAGAGAAAGAAAAGGGCTAGTTAGGAGCGTGTGGACTATTTCGGTACGCTTTATGGTGTTGTTGACAATAAGAAACTTATATTGGTGAAGGAATGGTGTACAAACACCGATTCAACTTATTAGTAGGATTCGAAGTGAAATCCGTCCCACTTAGAAAGAAAAGAAGGTTGGAGAGAAAGAAAATGGCTAGTTAGGAGCGTGTTGACTATTTTGAAGTGGTTTGTAGTGTTTTCTCCACAATAGTCTTATAATGGAGAAGGAATGAAGTACAAACACCGATTCAACTTATTAGTAGGATTCGAAGTGAAATTCGTCCCACTTAAAAAGATAAGAAGGTTGGAGAGAAAGAAAAGGGCTAGTTAAGAGCGTGTGGACTATTTCGGTACGCTTTATGGTGTTGTTGACAATAAGAAACTTATATTGGTGAAGGAATGATGTACAAACACCGATTCAACTTATTAGTAGGATTCGAAGTGAAATCCGTCCCACTTAGAAAGAAAAAAAGGTTGGAGAGAAAGAAAATGGCTAGTTAGGAGCGTGTGGACTATTTTGGAATGGTTTATGGTGTTGTTGACAATAAGAAACTTATATTGGTGAAGGAATGATGTACAAACACCGATTCAACTTATTAGTAGGATTCGAAGTGAAATCCGTCCCACTTAGAAAGAAAAGAAGGTTGGAGAGAAAGAAAATGGCTAGTTAGGAGCGTGTGGACTATTTTGAAATGGTTTGTACTGTTTTGTCCACAATTGTGTTATAATGGAGAAGGAATGATGTACAAACACCGATTCAACTTATTAGTAGGATTCGAAGTGAAATCCGTCCCACTTAGAAAGATAAGAAGGTTGGAGAGAAAGAAAAGGGCTAGTTAGGAGCGTGTGGACTATTTCGGTACGCTTTATGGTGTTGTTGACAATAAGAAACTTATATTGGTGAAGGAATGATGTACAAACACCGATTCAACTTATTAGTAGGATTCGAAGTGAAATCCGTCCCACTTAGAAAGAAAAGAAGGTTGGAGAGAAAGAAAAGGGCTAGTTAGGAGCGTGTGGACTATTTTGGAATGGTTTATGGTGTTGTTGACAATAAGAAACTTATATTGGTGAAGGAATGATGTACAAACACCGATTCAACTTATTAGTAGGATTCGAAGTGAAATCCGTCCCACTTAGAAAGAAAAGAAGGTTGGAGAGAAAGAAAAGGGCTAGTTAGGAGCGTGTGGACTATTTTTAAATGGTTTGTACTGTTTTGTCCACAATTGTGTTATAATGGAGAAGGAATGATGTACAAACACTGATTCAACTTATTAGTAGGATTCGAAGTGAAATCCGTCCCACTTAGAAAGATAAGAAGGTTGGAGAGAAAGAAAAGGGCTAGTTAGGAGCGTGTGGACTATTTCGGTACGCTTTATGGTGTTGTTGACAATAAGAAACTTATATTGGTGAAGGAATGATGTACAAACACCGATTCAACTTCTTAGTAGGATTCGAAGTGAAATCCGTCCCACTTAGAAAGAAAAGAAGGTTGGAGAGAAAGAAAATGGCTAGTTAGGAGCGTGTGGACTATTTTGGAATGGTTTATGGTGTTGTTGACAATAAGAAACTTATATTGGTGAAGGAATGATGTACAAACACCGATTCAACTTATTAGTAGGATTCGAAGTGAAATCCGTCCCACTTAGAAAGAAAAGAAGGTTGGAGAGAAAGAAAATGGCTAGTTAGGAGCGTGTGGACTATTTTGAAATGGTTTGTACTGTTTTGTCCACAATTGTGTTATAATGGAGAAGGAATGATGTACAAACACCGATTCAACTTATTAGTAGGATTCGAAGTGAAATCCGTCCCACTTAGAAAGATAAGAAGGTTGGAGAGAAAGAAAATGGCTAGTTAGGAGCGTGTGGACAATTTCGGTACGCTTTATGGTGTTGTTGACAATAAGAAACTTATATTGGTGAAGGAATAATGTACAAACACCGATTCAACTTATTAGTAGGATTCGAAGTGAAATCCGTCCCACTTAGAAAGAAAAGAAGGTTGGAGAGAAAGAAAAGGGCTAGTTAGGAGCGTGTGGACTATTTTGGAATGGTTTATGGTGTTGTTGACAATAAGAAACTTATATTGGTGAAGGAATGATGTACAAACACCGATTCAACTTATTAGTAGGATTCGAAGTGAAATCCGTCCCACTTAGAGAGAAAAGAAGGTTGGAGAGAAAGAAAATGGCTAGTTAGGAGCGTGTGGACTATTTTCAAATGGTTTGTACTGTTTTGTCCACAATTGTGTTATAATGGAGAAGGAATGATATACAAACACCGATTCAACTTATTAGTAGGATTCGAAGTGAAATCCGTCCCACTTAGAAAGATAAGAAGGTTGGAGAGAAAGAAAAGGGCTAGTTAGGAGCGTGTGGACTATTTCGGTACGCTTATGGTGTTGTTGACAATAAGAAACTTATATTGGTGAAGGAATGATGTACAAACACCGATTCAACTTATTAGTAGGATTCGAAGTGAAATCCGTCCCACTTAGAAAGAAAAGAAGGTTGGAGAGAAAGAAAATGGCTAGTTAGGAGCGTGTGGACTATTTTGGAATGGTTTATGGTGTTGTTGACAATAAGAAACTTATATTGGTGAAGGAATGATGTACAAACACCGATTCAACTTATTAGTAGGATTCGAAGTGAAATCCGTCCCACTTAGAAAGAAAAGAAGGTTGGAGAGAAAGAAAAGGGCTAGTTAGGAGCGTGTGGACTATTTTTAAATGGTTTGTACTGTTTTGTCCACAATTGTGTTATAATGGAGAAGGAATGATGTACAAACACTGATTCAACTTATTAGTAGGATTCGAAGTGAAATCCGTCCCACTTAGAAAGATAAGAAGGTTGGAGAGAAAGAAAAGGGCTAGTTAGGAGCGTGTGGACTATTTCGGTACGCTTTATGGTGTTGTTGGCAATAAGAAACTTATATTGGTGAAGGAATGATGTACAAACACCGATTCAACTTATTAGTAGGATTCGAAGTGAAATCCGTCCCACTTAGAAAGAAAAGAAGGTTGGAGAGAAAGAAAATGGCTAGTTAGGAGCGTGTGGACTATTTTGGAATGGTTTATGGTGTTGTTGACAATAAGAAACTTATATTGGTGAAGGAATGATGTACAAACACCAATTCAACTTATTAGTAGGATTCGAAGTGAAATCCGTCCCACTTAGAAAGAAAAGAAGGTTGGAGAGAAAGAAAATGGCTAGTTAGGAGCGTGTGGACTATTTTGAAATGGTTTGTACTGTTTTGTCCACAATTGTGTTATAATGGAGAAGGAATGATGTACAAACACCGATTCAACTTATTAGTAGGATTCGAAGTGAAATCCGTCCCACTTAGAAAGATAAGAAGGTTGGAGAGAAAGAAAATGGCTAGTTAGGAGCGTGTGGACAATTTCGGTACGCTTTATGGTGTTGTTGACAATAAGAAACTTATATTGGTGAAGGAATAATGTACAAACACCGATTCAACTTATTAGTAGGATTCGAAGTGAAATCCGTCCCACTTAGAAAGAAAAGAAGGTTGGAGAGAAAGAAAAGGGCTAGTTAGGAGCGTGTGGACTATTTTGGAATGGTTTATGGTGTTGTTGACAATAAGAAACTTATATTGGTGAAGGAATGATGTACAAACACCGATTCAACTTATTAGTAGGATTCGAAGTGAAATCCGTCCCACTTAGAGAGAAAAGAAGGTTGGAGAGAAAGAAAATGGCTAGTTAGGAGCGTGTGGACTATTTTCAAATGGTTTGTACTGTTTTGTCCACAATTGTGTTATAATGGAGAAGGAATGATATACAAACACCGATTCAACTTATTAGTAGGATTCGAAGTGAAATCCGTCCCACTTAGAAAGATAAGAAGGTTGGAGAGAAAGAAAAGGGCTAGTTAGGAGCGTGTGGACTATTTCGGTACGCTTATGGTGTTGTTGACAATAAGAAACTTATATTGGTGAAGGAATGATGTACAAACACCGATTCAACTTATTAGTAGGATTCGAAGTGAAATCCGTCCCACTTAGAAAGAAAAGAAGGTTGGAGAGAAAGAAAATGGCTAGTTAGGAGCGTGTGGACTATTTTGGAATGGTTTATGGTGTTGTTGACAATAAGAAACTTATATTGGTGAAGGAATGATGTACAAACACCGATTCAACTTATTAGTAGGATTCGAAGTGAAATCCGTCCCACTTAGAAAGAAAAGAAGGTTGGAGAGAAAGAAAAGGGCTAGTTAGGAGCGTGTGGACTATTTTTAAATGGTTTGTACTGTTTTGTCCACAATTGTGTTATAATGGAGAAGGAATGATGTACAAACACTGATTCAACTTATTAGTAGGATTCGAAGTGAAATCCGTCCCACTTAGAAAGATAAGAAGGTTGGAGAGAAAGAAAAGGGCTAGTTAGGAGCGTGTGGACTATTTCGGTACGCTTTATGGTGTTGTTGGCAATAAGAAACTTATATTGGTGAAGGAATGATGTACAAACACCGATTCAACTTATTAGTAGGATTCGAAGTGAAATCCGTCCCACTTAGAAAGAAAAGAAGGTTGGAGAGAAAGAAAATGGCTAGTTAGGAGCGTGTGGACTATTTTGGAATGGTTTATGGTGTTGTTGACAATAAGAAACTTATATTGGTGAAGGAATGATGTACAAACACCAATTCAACTTATTAGTAGGATTCGAAGTGAAATCCGTCCCACTTAGAAAGAAAAGAAGGTTGGAGAGAAAGAAAATGGCTAGTTAGGAGCGTGTGGACTATTTTGAAATGGTTTGTACTGTTTTGTCCACAATTGTGTTATATTGGTGAAGGAATGATGTACAAACACCGATTCAACTTATTAGTAGGATTCGAAGTGAAATCCGTCCCACTTAGAAAGAAAAGAAGGTTGGAGAGAAAGAAAATGGCTAGTTAGGAGCGTGTGGACTATTTTGGAATGGTTTATGGTGTTGTTGACAATAAGAAACTTATATTGGTGAAGGAATGATGTACAAACACCGATTCAACTTATTAGTAGGATTCGAAGTGAAATCCGTCCCACTTAGAAAGAAAAGAAGGTTGGAGAGAAAGAAAATGGCTAGTTAGGATAAAACAAAGAAAGGAGGTGCAGATTTCTAGTGAGAGAAGCTCTCCCTTCTCTCTAGAATGAGGGGTGTTTGGGAATTGAGTTAGTGGAATGAGTTAATGTTTTTGACTCGGTCAAACTGAGTTTGACCAAGTTGTTTGTTATGTTATTCCACCGAGTCATTACGGGTTTGGTTTATTATGAGATTGAAGTACTGAGTTATAGTACGAGTCATTACAGATCTGGGAGTTTCTTCTTGTGTGTTTGGGCGTTGACTTTCGTCTCTTCTCTCCTCAAAGATAAGATTGAAACGAATTTGTTCATCTTCTTGATCATTCCTCCAGAGATTTCACTGGGTCGAAGCTTTCTCAAGCAGTCACGGTGTGGTTTCTGGGGTTCTCTTGTTGTCCTGCGATTGGGTCGGTCATTTCTCGGATCGTGGGTCTGTCGAAGACTCTGTTCGACTTGCAGAGATAGAGGATTATTCATCTGGGCTGCTGAAGTTTGCATCTGCCGTTCGAAATCATTGTCTGTAAAGGGGCGATCTGGGGAGTAGCTTTGAAGCCGACGACCTGGTTCGGGAGGCGATCTGCTGTAGGAACCGAAGCATCTACGACGACCTGTTCGTGAGCTGTGTGGCCTTTCTTTCAGACGAATTGATCGTCGGCGCTGCGCGAGCTGAGTTCGTGGCTTACTGACGAGTGACGTGTGTCCGGAAACCGTGATTTGGCAGACGAAGTGGGGTGCTGTTCGACGACTCTTTGAAGCTTCTCGGGGTGCCGTCAAAATCGTTGCCTGAAGTCTGAGTAAGGAACGTTTTGGCCAAGGGCTGACCATCATTCCTGTGTTGCATCTGAAGCTGTTTCTGCAAATATTGAAGTTGCTACTGTTGCCGAAGCTGGTTTTGAGGTGTTCGGGAGCCGTTATTTCTTGGAAGACGAAGGGTGGTTCTGTCCGCCGCTTGAAGTCGACGAACTGGTTCATCCGAAACTAGGTTGGGTCTGAAATTATTGAAGCTGCTCTGTGATTACTGCTGTCCGAAGCTGTGAAAACGAAGCCCTGTGCTTTCTAAGGGGCGATAGCAGTTCCAGTGAAGACGAACTGTCTGTTGCTGCTGCTGAGATTGTTGGGTGCTTGCTCTGAGCTACTTTGCTCTGCTGAGCGGTTCGAGTTCGTGCTTGGCTGCTGAGAGGAGCTGAGCTCGTAGCTGTAGCTGATTGTTTCTCGGTTCATTAGCTGTGATTGTGAACCATCATTGAAGCTGATTTCATTAGCTGGTGATTGTGAACCTTCATTGCTACATTTGAACTGAGTGTGCTGAGTAAGGTTTTCTATCACTATTTGGGTTGGTGCCCATTTCTTTTTGTTGCAAGGGTTGCTGCCCTGGTGAATTTGGTGAGGGTTGGTGCCCTATATGTGTTTTTTTTCCTTTTTTTTTTTTTTTTTTTTTTTTTTTTTTTTTTGATTTGGTGCCCATTTCTTTTGTTGCAAGGGTTGCTGCCCTGGTGAATTTGGTGAGGGTTGTGTTTTTTGTTTTCCTTTTTTTTTAATGAGTCTGGTTATGGGGGATGCTGTTGAGATTGAGCGTCTGAATAAACTGGTTGAGAAGCTTAGAAATGAACTGAATGAGCAGTATAAGGTTAAGTCTGGCATTCCTGAGGGTGATAATAAAATGTTACACAATGTTTCACAACAGGAGTCTCCGAATAAAGGAAATGATTCTGTAATTGAAGTAGTTTCAGGTGGGGTTTCAAATGAACACCAAGGGTATGTAGTAAGGTCTGAAATTAATCTGTGTGCTGAGGGTGCTA